>JANIJG010008377.1:20543-60557 GCA_024611175.1 Megaceryle torquata | reverse complement strand
TTTTAAATTCTTATTGTAGGTTAAGAAATTAGATCTGAGAATCCTTAGATCTTAATATATAGATTTTCAATCCCTAAGTAACGTGTGTTATTAACTAGGAAAGTGATTTTTTAAAAGTAAGCTGTATCATTTTGGTAAGAGTATATTATACAAAAAAACAGGAGCGGACTATGTACATTAGTAGTACCTATTTCATTAATATGGTCTCTCAATTAATTTGATAAGTTTAAATTAGTAACAGTTCTTAGGAGAACAGACTTTTTTTTTTTTTTTACTTTAATGGGAAGCCAGTATAATTTCTAATCAACAGCTTTGGAAAGATAGGAACGAAAGCATGAATAGGTGAAAATACAGATCGTTGTGAGAGCAAAAACTGGAATTATTAATTTACCAAAAAACCCGTAACTTTGGGACTATTACATTTTAAAACTCACGGTCTTTGTTAAATGGACTAGGAAAATCAGAATACCTACAATCATGGAATGACCTTGAGTTTTTTTAATAGTGTAGAACAGAAAGAGACTGTTATAGGGATGCCCTCATCTTTGAGATACAAGAAAAAGTATTAGAAAAACTTTTAGAGTTCCAAGTAAAATGAACTTGAAGTATGTTATTGTGTAGAACTACCATCCTGCCAACACTTGTGAAGCATTCCTTGGCAAGAGCAGATTAAGAATTTTCTTCCCTAATGCTGATTTACAAGGAATAATTGCTTCCTATAGAACTTCTATAATAGAACAGATGAACCTAGCTTCTTTGTTCCTCAATTTAGATTTTGGCAATATGTTCACAAAATATCTATTTCTGAAAGTTTTACGGTCTTATATGTAATGATATCAAATAAGACACAAGTGATTCAGAGTGTGACACTAAATGAGTGAGAGTGCCAAGGGAGCATGAATGACCAGCACTGTTTGCTGAATGCTTGCATGGGATGAAAGATAAAGAGGTTTCAGAACTGCCTTCTAACCACTGTGCCAAGATCTGGTCAAATACAGAGCCATCCAGCAGCCCCTCTCAGCTTATTTTCCTGGCAGTACCTGACAAGTCAAATCTGCTGTTGTGCACTTTTCACTAAAGAATGACACCAGTGCTCTGGGACTGCCGGGTCTGAGGACACAGGCTTCAAAATAGAATCTGGGATGTTGTTTCAGTCTCTTTGACTCAATTAAGAATCTCTTCGAATCATAGAATGGTAGGGCTTGGAAGGGACCTCTGGAGATCATTGAGTCAAACCACTCTGCCAATGAACACCTAGGGCATGCCACAGAGTAACAGATCCAGGTGGGTCTTGAAAGTCTTTAGAGAAGGAGATTCCACAGCCTCTCTGGGCAGCCTGTTTCAGTACTCTGTCATTCTCGGAGTCAAGATGATTTTCCTCATGTTGAGGTGGAACATTCTGTGTTTCACTTTGCAACCATTACCTCTTGCCCTATCACAGGGCACCACTGAAAAGAGTCCCTTCTACTTGACATGCGAGCTTCAGATATTTGTAAACATTAAGAAGATTCCCTCTCAGGCTTCTCCAGGCTAAACAGCCCCAGGGCTCTCAGCCTTTCCTCATAAGGGAAATGTCCCTTCATCATCTTTGTAGCTCTCCATTTAGTATTTCCCTGTCCCTCTTGAACTGGGGAGACCAGAATTGAGCACAATACTCCAGATGTGGTCTCACTAGTGCAGAGTAGAGGAGAAGGAGAACCTGCCTCAACTGAGTGTATATTGTGAAAAAGCATAATTTCCTCAAATGTGTACAGTATTTTTACATACTGTACATTCATATTAATGTGAAACTTATGCTATTAATCTTCACTGGGAAAAAGCATCCCCCATGATCTTAAAATAACCCTATTTATAGCATTTTAATAGATTTATTGAAAATGTCTGATTTTGATCTCTGGCTGTATGTTCATGCATGGACAGTACAAAAGTTAGGGTATCTCTGTGCTTCTTACTTGCTATGAATTCCTTCCTTTAAAAAGCTGCCAATAGTTGGGTTCATAACAATGATAAAATGCCATAGGAACTTTTCATTTATTCTTTACATCTGTGTATAAAATAGCTGACATTGAGTTCTGAATGCAATAGTTAAGTAAATACTTCATTACAGAAAGGTAAGAAATGTCTTGTTTTTGTTGTGAAATGGAGAACCAGAGGAACTGGTGTAACTTCTGGCTTCTGGACACTTTCTTTGTTCCAGAGGAGGACCTTTTGTCTTAAGCATTCTTTTTTGCCCCTCCTCCACACATCCTCTGGCCCACACACCTGAAAAACTGGGAAAATGTTTTTGCATTATTCCTAGTGCATTGGTTTTGGAACTGAATTTTTTGTATTAGCTTGTATGATGCTATGTTTTTTATTTTTGGTGAAAACAGCGTTGATAACACATCAGTGTTTTAGCTATTGGTAAGCAGTGCTAACACAATGTTAAGACCTTTTCTGCTTCTCATACCATACCAGCAAATAAGCAGGCTGGAGTCCACGAGAAATTGTGAGGGGACACAGCAGGGACAGCTGATCCCAACTGACCAAAGGAATATCCCATACAATGTGCCATCAAGTTCAGCAATTAAAGCTGTGAGGAAGAAGAAGGGAGGGGGGTGGGGGGGTTGGGGGGTGGAACCATTACACATGATGCTTTCCTGGAGATGGCTGAACAATTGACTGATGATGAGAAGTAGTGAATTCCTTGTTTTGCTTTGCTTGCGTGGACAGTTTTTGTTTTACCAATTAAACTGTCTTTGTCTCAACCTATTAGTTTTCTCACCTTTACCCTTTTGTTTCTCTTCCTCATTCCACTGGGGAGGGGTGAACAAGCAGCTGTGAGAGACTTAGCTGCCTGGTAGGCAGTGGGTAGTAGCTGCCTACAAAGAGACCTAAGTACATATTGGCTGTCAGTTTTTTGTATAGTACTTTGAGATGTTTAGATGGAAGATGGGTTGACTAATTTGCAGGAAAATTACAAGCAGAAAAGTACACTATCATATCTCTCATAATAAATGTCTTCAAGAAGATTTATTGAAAGCCCCTGTATTTTAATTTAATTTTGAGAAGATAAGTATTAGTTAGATTACCACCAAGACATGTATCATTTTAATTCTGTATTCCTCTTACAGGAAACCTGTGCTATTCATCTTTCTAATAACTATGAAAAAAGTTCCTCTTGAAATTTCAATTTCTCCATTTAACAATTTTACTTGCAAGTTGACCCTCACAGCTTTCTTGCCTTGCCACATTTACAGATATTATATTGCAGTATAACCAGTCTTCTCAGCCTTTTCACCGATAGGTAATTCTAGTAAGATATTCTTTATTAAAGAATATATTAATTACATAAGCAATGCACTTTAATAAAAACAGGTTTGTTTTTATTTTTTAATTTAAAGATTAGTCATATCTTCTATTTTTTACACAGGTGATAGATGTGAAGTAAATATAGATGAGTGTATGTCTACTCCTTGCCTGAACAATGGAAGCTGCATTGATGACATCAGTTCTTATAAGTGTCACTGCAGGAGAGGTTTTATTGGAACAATCTGTGAGATAAATGTTAATGAATGCTTGCCAGATCCTTGTCTTCATGGAAGGTGACTATTTTTATTTAATTATTATTATCTCCAAGATAATGTACCAGCTAGCAATATTTAAGATTTAATGATATGGGAAGGTTGATAAATATATCTTTAATTATGTTATTCCATGGTGTAAGAGTACAAGCACACTTAAAGATAACAGGTGTTGCCTGCTTAAGCTAATGTAATATACTATTACATTATCTCAATTTCTTTTTCATTTTTGTTCATTAGCATAAACCAGCTTTCAGTATATGTGGATTAATTAAAGTTTGATATATTTAAAAATTAATATTTAGCTGATACCTGCTAACAGGTTGAAATCTTTTAATATGACAGTCAGTACCCTTACAAAACCCCTTAGCAGCCATAATGTAAACATTTGAAAGACACCATTAAAACTAATTAAAAGTGCCATGGATTTCAATACATTACATCAAACCACTGTTTTGAAATGTATGGAATGACACTATTAGTGCTGAATCTAGAATTGCATAGCTTTATCTGAATGGCTTTATTTTTAATTTCAGATGTATAGATCTCATTGATGGATATCAATGCTCTTGTGAATCAGGATGGACTGGCTCAAGATGTGAGATAAATATTAATGTATGTCTTCAAATTTTATTTTAATTATGCAGGAGAGAGTAATATGCCAGTTGAAACTAATTTTTCTTTAAGTAACTTCTAAGTGGGTCAGTTTATTGAAAATGCATGACAGAAATTCAGTTGTTTGGAATCCATTCTGAAAAGCTTATTATTTGTAACTTATATGACACTGCATCTCAACAGACCATTGAGAAAATGTCTAGAAAACTTCAGAAGTGAAGTAGAAATTATAAATATGAAAAGCCACAGCAAGCTAACACAACATTACCTGAAACTAATTTACCCCTCAGTTTAACATGGATGAACACAACTGTCTTTTGTATTTGCATTGCAAGCCCCATTTACTGTAACTTGTGTATTTGAATAGTAAACCTCAAGGTTCAATGCTCTACACTGAAAGTAGGCATGACTTGTGTTTAAGATTGCCATGGTCAGAAAACCAGCTTGTAAAAGATGACTACATCTGCCATAACAATGAACAGCCCTTACAATATTTGCTACATTTTAAGAAAAGAATTGAACCAATTTAGACTTTTCTACGTTTTGTGCCACACAGAGTTTAATCAGATCTTTAAATATGATCCCTTTTTAATGTATTCGTTCTCATAAGAAGTCTGGCATGAGATCTGCCTCTCTTTGGGCTATCTGGCTTCTAATAATGTGCTTCTGGATTGTCAAAAACACATTCCAAAATGTTATCCAAACTTCTTTTAAACTTATGTATGAATGTAGGGACCTTGATGATTTTTGATCAATAGCTAAAAGTAAGAGATAACAAAATATCTCACATTTCATAAAGAAAGTATGGTCTGTAACTCTTCTATTGAAAATGTATGACAGTCTCACACAAGGATTAAATCTATCTGAAATATTATCTTCCAACTTCCATTAGAGAAATAAAAAGTCAGAAAACAAGTAATTAGCTCAACAGATTATGTATTGTGATATGATATTGTAAAACTGTGATTATCAGCTGTGGACAATGCTAATACAAAATACCCTTGGGTAATATTTTCTCTATCAACATCCATGATTTACACTCACTTGCCTTCATTTGAAGAGAATGAGATTAAATGACCTGTAGACTGCTGCATAAAATCATATTGAAAAGATAACCACATTTCATACTTTTATGTTTGAAAATGCATAGAAAAATTCTTAGAAAGAAACAATATACATATACATTTGACAGATAATTCTGTCCGAATGATAACTTCATTTTTTGATACTTACTTTCTCTGCAAGCAGTGTGATTCCCAGATTAGACTATGCTGAAGATGTCATATTTTTAAAGGTTTTAACACTTCATTCATTCTGCTCAGACATATACCATGCCTCCTTTGCAAGTCTTACAGTCTTACAGTCTTACAGCAAAGTTTTCTGCCTGTGTAGAGGGGTGCATATCTGGATAATCATGGTGGTCTTATGCTCTATAATTGGTTTGCTCTAGATTAACATCAGACAGTTCCTCTGTTTAATGAAAATAATCAAGAATTAATCCAGGCAAATATACTTCAATATTTTGTTCACTCTAAGATAAATTTCTTTGTAGTAAGGTTTATGCAACTGAATTGGGTATAGGTGCCATGGTTAAAGTTAGAGGGGGCCTTCAGGGAGGGCACTATACTAGACACAGCCTTTACTAGTCAGCTCCAGTGGACCCACCACAGGACACAGCTGAGCTCCTCACCCAAGACAGTGTCACCACTGTGGAAACATTTAAGAAAAGGGTAAAAATGATGCCCAGCAGAGAAGACTGAGGAAAAAAGTGTGTGAAACAACCCAGCAGACAACAAGGTCAGTGAAGAAGGAGAGGGAGGAGGTGCTCCAAGCATCAGAGCACAGATTCTCTTGCAGCCCCTGAAGGGAATCATGGTGCAGCAGGTTATTATTCCCTGTAGTCCATGGATAGTACCATACCAGACCAGATATCCACAGTGCAGCCCATGGAAGACCCCATGACACAACATGTGGACATGTCCTGGAAGAACAGCCCATGGAGTACCTACACAGGAACAGGCTCCCGGCAGGACCTGCAACCTGTGGAGAGGAGCCCATTCACAGACAGTCTTACTCTGCAGGACTGCAGCGCATGGAGAGGAGGGGAAAAGTGTGAGGAGGAAGAAGCAGCAGAAGGGAGCAGTTACAAAGTTACGGCAACCCATATTCCCCTTCCCTCTGTGCTACTTGGAGAGCAGAGGATGTAGAAGAGCTGGGAATGGAGAAGTTATGTTGAGCCTAGGAATGAGGGAGGATGGGGGGCGGGTTTAAGTTTTCTCTTTGTTTTTCACTGTCCAAAAATCTATTCCTAATTGGCAATAACTAATTTTCCCAAAGTCAGTCTGGTTTCCCTGTGACAGTAATTGGTAAGTGATCTCTGTCCTTATCAACCCATGAGCTTTGTCACCTTATTTTCTTCCTTTGTCCTATTGATGAGGGAGGGTGAGAGTGTGGCTGAGTGGGAATTACACAGTCAGGCAGGGTCAGCAATGAAGTTGATTTAAATAATTTTCATCTTGGACTTCTTCATTCTCTCCTGTGTTGCAGTATAACTCATAGCAGAATACCCTTACAGACATTCTCAGGTTGTCTGATACTTTTAGAGAAAAAATAAACACTTTATAGATATAGCCTAGAACTTTTGCATGTCTAATATGGAGTGTGGATATTGGAACTTCCCTATGGATTTCATTCAGAAAAGAAGAAGAGAAAAAATATACGCACTATATGAATTAGTTGCAATGCATACCGATCTCCTTTGACATTTAAATATTTTTGAAATTGTAAGATAAATGTATATAACTGAAAATTGATATTTTCTTTCTGCTAGCTAGTATGGTCATCAATAGTAATTACAGTCAATAATAGACATTATTTGTGCTTTTTTTTTTTGCTTTTTTTTTTTGGCTAAGATTGATGAGAAGTCATTGGCAGTTATGCTTCTGTGTTCAGCTAAGATTGTTGTCTCGTACCATCAAAAAGGAGCAAAAAGTATTTCAATCTTTAGACAGGAGGATATTCAGCTTATTGGTGCTTCTTGTATCTGATAGAAGCTGTGATCAAATCTAGAATTATTTTATTTTGTCTCGTTTTACTGATCTTTTCTATCTATTTTCATAAAAGACAGAAACAAGGGAGAAATCAGGAAAAAAACCTAATTTTCTGCACAGAGTTGCTACAGTTGCTGTACCTGTGAAGTCTAGTCCAAACAAATAGCAATTTTGCTAGTCCAAACAAATAGCAATTATTCACCAGGACATGACAGATTGCACAAAAGACAAGAGACTTGACAGCCATATAATCATCTGTGATTTGATTGGGAAGAACAGTAGAATTCAGTTTGCCTAACTTGAGATGCCTCTGTAAAAGCTAGTCTAACAAGTTCCATTTGTTGTAGTCAAAGCAAATGTGGTGAATATTCACTGTGATCTGCAGAGCTGTTCAGCTGATATTGAAATGGACATCTGCATTTCATTAGTGAGTCTAGTCTCCACTGACTGAGATGACTGGGTCTTGACAGACTATAATAGGTAGGTAAACCAGAAAGCAAAATACCTTCCTCAGAATTCCTTCTGTATACACGTAGCATATTTGTGTATAGCAAACATTGATGAATGTACAAAAAGCCTCAGATAAGCTGGATGCTCCTGTTTGTACCTCATGGGACTTCTTAACACTCTGTAATATTTTTACCTATTGCTAAATATTTTAAAGAGGGTTAAATAAGTTAGTAGTTTCATTAAAGAAGCTAGATTATGGTCAAGATACAGATAGGTAAATCTAAGAGTGGGAGGAGAGGGAGATACCCACTTTATTCTGCAAAGCACTACATCTGTGATTACTCACCCATGCAACAATTACAGTGTGTATAACACTTCAGGGACCTTCTGGCCCTGAGGAAGTAAGTATATTTTAAGTAAGAATGACTGAAATGCAGATCCCGTTAAATGGAGGAGTAATAGAAAAAGAATAAATAGAAATTGGAGAAGTAGAAAAATGGATGAGACCTACAAGAATGCTGCAGAGAAGTAGCACCTCCAAAGCTGTAACCCTTCTGAGGACTTTCCACTGATAAGGCATATTCTCTTGTGTAAGAAAAGCTTATCAACTGATATCACAGTATGCTCATCAATCATGCTCTAACAACAGAAAATATCTTAAAAAAAATAGACTGTTCAGTTATTAGGTACATAGGTAACTGGATTTATGACATCAAAGAAAGTCTGGATACAAAATAACCCACTTTGCACTTGGAAAAATAGTAGTTCTCACGTTATCTCTAGAGATGTTCCTTTAGTGTACTGGAATGGAGATGATATTTGTCACCTGTAGTGATAACTGGTAACAGAGGAAATTGTAGGAGGAATCTTCTTGACATCATAAGTGTAAGCAGGGCAGGAAACTGAAGTCTGGGACATGCATCTAGCTTTCTTTGAAAGAATGCCAGTTCCACATGTGACATAAGAGGCAGAGAGAGAAACAGCCCCAGTATGTAAGTAATGTGCTGATATAGACAAAAGCAATTCAAACACATTTGAAAGTGGAAAACATTTTGAAACCAGAGGAACCTCTACAAGAATGGATTATACCTTTATCATAATGGAACTGAGCTGTTGAAAGAAAATTTAAATGGATGTAGAGGAGTATTTAAACTAGATACTTAGGAAATGCTGACAAGTATAGAAGACCAGTATTGAAGAATGACAGAGATGATGTCTATTAGTGACTATAATACAGCTGGGTTTATGACTGTAGCATGACACAGAGTGTCAAATAAATCCAGCAGATAGACATTCATTTTCAGGTAAGGATATTGTTAAAATGAGGTGCATTGTCAAATAAGAAGAGCAAGCCAAACCCACAAGAAACTTCTAAGCAGACTAGGGGCTATTAAACAACTGATATGTTGAAACTCCAGGTAAAATGTGTGCCACAATTCAAGAACACATAGTGGTCTAAAGCTCCTGAATGACTTAAGGAGGAAACTTAAGTCTGTCACAGGGAAAAAATGTCATTTTAACAAATGCAAACTTGCCCGCAAGGGAAGAACAGAAAAGTCAGTAAAATACAATAGTGCAAATATTGGCAGGAAGTTCAAAAAGCTAAACCACAAATTGAAAACTGCCTTGTAAAGGATACTTTAACTTGTAAAAAGCCTTCACATCTCTTTAAACCTGGAAGCCATGTAGGGAACTGGTGGATTTCCTTGATGGTTGAAGTGTAAGATGGGCACTCAGAGTAAGGTTATAGCAAGAGAAATTCAGTGAATTCTTTACATTTGAGCAATACCAGAAGGACCTCAGAAAATTGATAGAATGAACAGATGGAGGATAAGCTTCAGTAGTATCAGTTACAACTCATGAAAGAGGACTTGGAGCAACCATTGGCAGTTCTCTAAAATCATTATCTCAATATGCAGTCACAGTGATGAATAGCAAAAATACTGCTGGGCATGATCAGGAACAGTACAGGGAACAAGACAGAAGACATGATTTCACTGCTATATAGAAGCTGAGTGGGCTCACATAGCATACTGTGCACAGTTCAAGGAGGATATAATAGTTAGAGAAGCTAAAAAAGACAATAAAAATAATGTGAATCTAATAGTTACCTTGTAAGGAGAATTTTAAATGTCTGAAACTATTCTATCTGAAAAGGAGAAAGCTGAGCGAAATGCAATTAATGTTTAGAAAACTATGACAGTGGTGTCCATAATCCAAAATTTCAAACCAAAATATTTTGATCAATTTTAACTCATTTTAAACTGAATTATGTTTGATAAAACCAATGTTCTGGAACATGGAAATAAGTTTTCTCATTTCATTCCATAAAAATATGTATGTACATTTAATGAACCAACTAAAAAAGCTTTGGGAAGTTGATAATTAAACAATATGGTTATGTGATAATACTAACAAAAATTTACAGGAAAAAATACAGTAATAATTTTACTAGTGAAAAATACACTTCATTTCTATTTTTGTTAAATATATAATAGAAATAAGCATCTGGAGCATTATTCTCAATTCTTAATGTAAATCTCAGACTTTTACATGGTGGCAATTCTATTTAGGCTTATGCCAAAGTAAAAGTGCACTTCAAGCTCCCACATGAATAGAAAAGTCCATAACTTAGTGAAGCACATAGTTTAAACTAAATGTTCTTTTAAATATAGCAAAGTAAACCTGAGCCTTTTGGTCTCTTAATAGCTGTCATAATTACATCAGATGGCTGCACTCACAATAGATTAAATAAATTAAACTGTGGTAAAATATCTTTGCAAGGATCTAAAATGCATAAACATAGTTTCTAACTAATGCACTGAACCATGGCTATTTTGCATAAATATTAAATCATATTAAACATTAAATAGTACATTTTCTATGAAGTAATACTGTAAATTTAGACTTTTTTTTAAAATATAGATTCAGAGTGCATTAAAAACCATATGCATGCCATAATTTGTACATATAAAACCTTGTTTTAACACATGAATTCATTTGTAAAGCATTTATTTACAGCATCAATTTCTTTTCTGACTGTTTTTTTATCCTAATCCAAACCTTAATCACGTGAGTCTTCTTTATTTTCTGCTTTTGACTTGAGAACAATTTTGCCTTCAGACCTATCATTGAATGACCAGAAACATGACTCCTGAAAGCATCTTCCTTTTGTGTTGCAATATCTATCTTTGAATTCTTATCTTTTTTCTTTTCAATGTTATCAAATCTAAATTTTAAAGGTCTGTTTGGTTCTACCTTCTAAAAGTCAGTGACTTCCACCAAAGTACAGATTTCTTACAAATATCAGGATGCTTACTTCCAATCCCTGAAATTATATTTAAGGTCACTACTTTATTCTTCTTCAAGTCTTCCTTTACAGTTAAGCACTTCATAGTTGTTTACAAAGAAATCAAACACCACATTACCTTTTTTAAATAAAGCAAAACTTCACTTAAATAAAAATACATATATCATCCCTCTTTGTTTCCTTCCATTTCTTTTATAGAAATACATTCTGAAGTGTTGTTAGAAATATTTTGGGGGGGGGTTGGGAGTTTTTTTTTTGGTTTGGTTTGGTTTTGTTTTTTGTTAATCAGAGTTTCAAAGCAGGACTAATGAAAAATTCTCCTTACTGTAAGATATAGAAAAAAATATCCTAACTTCTAAAATGCACTTCAAGATTATTTTTTTTTTAAGGTACATCATTGAACAGACACATTATTTGGAAAAATAGTATATTTTTCCTATTTTTATTAATTTGCTGAATATGTCCCACCATCAGTATTTCAAGGTGTGGTTTGTGACTTTGGAAATTATATAATTTGATTATAATATATAAAGTTGGATTTTCTTAGGCACGTTGAAATCACTTCAAAAGACAGATGTCAATATGGACCCACAGATTTGGGTAAGTGAGCAGTTCTAGGCAATTGCTAGAGTACAGACTTCAGAGCAATTCCCTACCAGCAGAAGCAGTGGAATGTGCCATGCCAGCTAGGCCCTTTAAAGGGCAGTCATCCCCTTCCCAGTACAAGCAAGATTTACTACTCCATGACATTCAGAGAACACAAAATAATAAATAATAATAAGGATAGCATTGGCAATTTTTTTCCATAGCATTGCAATGGTAGTTCATGTTTATAGTTTGTCCATTATAATTTTCTAATGTTTTCCAAGGTCATTGCCTGTTAACAACACACAAGCTCAAAAGGTTCCTTTTTTGATCAAAATGGGAAAAGGGTATGCTTCACAGAAAAAAACAGACTTAGTAAAAAAAAAAAACAAAACTACTGAAAGGGAACCCTTCTGCTTTCTTCTAAGGAGATCAGATATAAGAAAACTCAAATATATTTGAATGGGAATAAAGTGTGTCTGATTCCTATTTTGTTAAATAATATCAACCCCCATGCAGAGAGATTGCAACAAGATTATATTTAAGGTCCCTTACAACCCAAACCTTTCTATGATTTCATTTAATTATAAGTGAACTTGTTGAAGCTGTCTGTGCTGTAAAAGATGAACTGAGAAGGCGATTATTGGTATGATGTAAAGTGTGACTACTGGGCCTCATTTACACATGTGATGAAGTGTGAGAACTGAGCACAGCACCCTAGATTAAGAGATGCAGTTAATAAGGGGCATTTATCTTGGGTTTTGTTTGGTTGGGTTTTTTTGGTTGTCTCTTTGTTTGTTTGTTTTGGTGACAGTAAATGGAACAAACCCCTTTAGAACAGGAAGAACCTGACAAGATGTGTCTTGAGGAGGCCTTCTGGCCTTCTGGTTTCCTTAGAGATGGATGGCTGTAGTCATGATGTGACTGAAGCTGCCTGTGAAAGGAACAAACTAGAAAACAGAAAGAGAAAAAATAGAGGGAAATTATGGCCACAGAAAAAAAAGGCTAGGCAACGCAACTCAGTTTTGACAGGTTACTAGCTCTGATATGTCAGAAAAGAAAGATTTATAGCCTATGAATAAACAGGTGTAGTGAGTGAACTTTGGCTGCCTGATGCCTATTCACCTGTTCTTGCACTTCCCCTCCTAATCTGGACAGGATGAGGAAATATGAAGAAAAGATTGTGGGTTAAGATAAGGACAGGAAGATTGGTCATAGTCACCAATTACCGTCACAGGCAAAACAGACTCTATTTGGGGAAGATTAATTTAATTTACTTTCAGTGAAAAAGAAAAACACTTTCCTCACAACCTGCTAGTAAATATGCTCCTATGCAGGCACCTCTCCATGGGATGCAGCTTCTGAAAGGACACTGGTCCAGGATGGGTGTAGTGTTCACATGTGTGGTAGTGTGGATGGTATCTGCTCTAATGTGGTCCTTCATGGGATGAAGATTTCATCTTCAGGGGCCTCAGAGATGGTGGAGATTTTCTGGAGCACCACCTCTACCTCCTCTGACTTTTGTGTCTGCAGGGCTGTTTTTCACACTTTTTCCTCATTCCTGTCTCTGATGCTCTGCTCCACAATGTTTTTTACTCTTTCTCAAATGCACTTTCCCAGAGATATGATCATCTTAGCTGATCTCTCATCTTTAAATAGTTCTTTGTAATCATTTCCAATATATACCTGCATAACTGATTAGAAACAATTTAAAAAACTGACTTTCAAAACACATTTAAAAAAGGTTTCTTTGGTCTTCTATTTCTTTTGTTGCTTTGGTATTTATCAAGTATTTGAACTATTTTTCTGACACAACTAAGAAGACAATGCAGCATTATTTGGAGTGAGGAAATAACAAAGAATAGAGGAAGGAATGAAGAACATCATAAGCAAGCATGGCATCTGAAACATTCATAATCTAAAATCACTGGCAGTTCTTGAAGAAGTTTATTCACCTTTGATTTCACTAGGAAATGGCAATCAAATTACTTTTGGGATTCAGGCCTGGTTTGCTCATAAAGATCACAGTGTTGCATTTCTGTTCAGAAACACGATCTACAGATTTTTAATTGCCATAATGGTGCCAGCTTTAAGAATAATGTGAGTAAATGAGTGTCCAGTGATGGTAAAAGAGCTTCCTTTTTGCTCGCAACACTATCTCCTTCCCCTTAGAAATGAGATTGAGGAGTTGAGAAGAGAGGAGAGAAAAGAGAAAAATGAAACAGAGGAACTGGCCTCATGGTGAGTGAGGTATGGAAAAATATATTTCCTTTCTGAAGCTGGCAAACATTTGATTCTAATGGCAAAAAATTGCAGTGAACCATATTTATCTACAGATGAACAGCATTCAACATTGAACAGCATTGAGTTTTACTCAAACAGGTTATTTGTAAAATTTTTGAAATATAATTGTAAGATTAAGACTTTGAAGTTTTAAAATTGTGCATTTTAAAATTACAGATCAAAACTAAAAAACAAGAAGGTACAAAATGAAGTATTAATGAGTGATTGTGACACTTCAGTATATATCGACAAATCTGTGTTTTGCAAAACTAAAATGACCCACCTTTGTGCAGATTATTTTTGTAATTTCCAGGTTTTTTAGTTGTTCAAAGGCAATTTTTCTTTTATAGGATCTGATCACTTCTAGATGAGAAAAAGTTAAACGATATCTTATTTGGTTGGGAACTGGGCACCTGAGGTGCCCAAGAAAATCTTTTTCCCCTTACTGTACTGTAGAGAAGAGAGTGATTTCTAGGACTGTGAGTACCTGCAACTGTTGCTCTGAATTGGGAACTGTCTGGTTTGGAGTCATAGTCAAGATTCAGTCTCTCATTATAAAAAAAAAAAGGAATACAAAACTTAAATAACATCGGTGGTGAGCTCCTCTTTGGGGAATGAGGGTAGTTGGGAATTTCCTGTAGAGCCAGCTATTCCCTAAGGACAAGCTATAAAGTCAGACTCCAGTAGGATCTAAGATAGTCAGGACTTGGTCACAGCATCATTGCAACTTCTATTTGCCATCTGATGTCCCTGTTCTTTTAGATTACAAATTGCAGCATTTGGCGGTAATGTGGTAGCTCACGTACTTTGAATGAAGTTATTTGTGGCATTTTTAACATAGTTATTCATCTGTTCACTGAAAGAGTTTTCTTGCCTGAACTAAAGCACTGCAGACTAGCACTTCTCTGGTAACAGAATGTACTGTTTTATTTCAAGTCTAATGATGAACTTTTAACTGCAATGTATTAAAATATATCGGAAAGTGATAGGTGTGATTTTTTTCCTATAAACTGTGTATTTACTGTAAAAAAAAAAAAAATGCAGTGATCAGTTTTGTAAAATTTTACAAGAATACATTCAATAGAAGGAAATTAAAAGTTTTTTATATTAAGTTTGCAGCTTGAGCTGCAAAGCAGCAGCAGGTGCTGTGAAAGCATCTTGAACCAAAGCTGTGAATATTTGTCTGAGCTTTGAACTTATCCTTAGTTATTTTGCTGATTTTTATTTTTTTTTAGCTATTGAATTATAATTAAGTAAAAGTTTGATCAATTGATAGATTTTTAATTTATTTTGCTAATGAACAAAGTTGTAAAAACAGAAATAGTAGAAATAGATACAAGTGAATACAAATTAAGAAGACTAGACAAGCAAAGTTACCAGAGTAGAAAAAAAAAACCCAGAAAGCTACAATTGTGAATGGAGATACTTTTATAAACAATACAAAGAAGACTTAAGTTTGCCCATAATAAATGTAATTAATATAGGCAAAGACTACTTCTAGAACTTAGACATGGGATTTTTGGCAGTTTGTAGAACTCTGTCTTCGTGTGGGATGTATAATTCAATTAGTTTATATAATGCTCACTAATAAATCATCCTATATACACCTGTCTGGAGAGCTTATAGGAGAATAAGTTGTTTTCTCACAATTCCCCATGAACATCTGAATTTACATTCTGTCAAAGCAACTGTAGTATCTGCAGGAAATCTGAGTGCCCTTGGATATCCTTAAAGAACTAAACCTTCTAAAGTTACAGAAGTGTGAGAATAAATATAAAATACTGGATTTAGCTAGACTATTTGGGTGGCAACAGCAAAATAAAACTCCTTTGGGATAAAGGCAAAAACTAAGTTTCTGTGCTCAAGGGCAAACCTACAATTTTTGTATTGGCAATGGCACTAACTAAACTGTCCTGCATTTCTGGAGAAAATTAACTTGCTGCTATTTTACAAGGTTTGAATTTGATGACTTTCACATTGGCTTTATCAGAAAGAATTGTTATTATGTGAACATAAATATTTCTACATGTTCCTATGTGCATTGTTTTGCATTAATTGTTAACAAGAAAACATTTGTCATGAAATACTGATAAAGTACGTGTGCATTGGTTAATATAAGTAATTTTTTATTCTGTCCAGAACTGTCTTACTAATATGGCTTTTTTTCACTGCAATGGCTCCTACTTTAAAAACTTAGAAGGAATATTTTCATAATCTATGGCTTAAAAATATGCTTTAAAATTTTAATAAAGGAAATGAGTGGGAAGTAACACTGCTTATATAAAAATGTATTTGCATTTCTCCAAGGTTAATTAGTAAGTGAAAGCATAGTTTCAGGAGTGAGTGTAAACTCTAATCAAAGAATCTCTATATAAACAAAAATCACCTCCAAATTAGTTTATCAGAAAATAAAATGTGTCCAACACTCTTTTTCTTGTCTCCAGATTCTATGTCTTGCAATTGCTGTTGAAATGAATGAATAAGTAATGTGTTTAAAGCTGGGTAGTCAGTGCATTATTATTTGTCTTCTCAGGAATGTGAATCTGCTCCATGCATTAACGGAGGCTCTTGTCAAGATGTAGTCAATGCATTTTTTTGTACTTGTCTGACTGGGTACACTGGAAGATTTTGTGAAGTTGACATTGATGTTTGTGCTGAGCTTACACTGAATTCAGTTCTCTGTTACAATGGAGGTGTGTGTGTTGATGGACCCGGAAGAACTTTTAATTGCAGGTTAGTATGAATATGGTCATATAACTGCTATAGTTAATAGACATGGGTTTGCTAAGATTTCAGGATGGTGGTGCTACTACATGCAGTATGTGAACTCAGTTCTATTTGATGTTCAATCTAGTGCTCAAAATTGTTATCTTTAACCAACCACATAAGACTTTTCTATCTTCTCGTGCTTTTCATAATTATACGTGGAAACTTCTAACATAATCTGGCTGCCAAAATGAAGTAGATTAAGAAATAAATATATTATTTCCAATCAGTGGCTCTATTTCCACCTGTTGATCCTCTATGTCTTTCCATTAATAGTTACAGAATTTCATTAGTATTTAATAGAATTAACAAGGCAAATGGCCCATGAACACCCAAGAATTACTGTTGTTGTAATTTAGGAAAATAGTTGCATTAATTGCTGGCATTGTTTTCCAGAATCTGAGAGGATCATCATTTGTGATTAATTTCTAGCCTACAACTAAATGATGAAGTTACAGTGATTCCTGAGACACACAAACATACTGACAGTTAAAACCTGCACGTCAGTGAGATACAATAATTATACAAAATTATACAAAATGTACAGTAATATAATGATCATAGAATTACAGTACACTTTGAGTTTGGAAGGGACCATTAAAAGTCAGCTAGACAAACCATGTGCCATGGGCCAAGGACATCTTCCATTGGGTTAGGTTGCTCAAAGCCCCATCCAACCTGAACTTGACATGGGGCATGCACAGTTTCTCTGAGCAACATCTTCCAATGTCTCAACACACTCATCATAAAAAAATATATCTTCCTTATATCCAATCTAAATCTATCCTCTTTCAGTTTAAAAACATTGCCCCTTGTCATGTCACTATAGGCCCTGGTAAAAAGTCCTTCTCCATCTTTCTTTTAAGCCCCCTTTATATAATTGAAAGGCTGTTTCCAGAGCCTTCTCTTCTCTAGTCTGAACATCTCCAATTCTCTGACTTTCTTCATAGAAGGGGTGTTCCAGTCCCTCTAACCATTTTTGTGACTGTCCTCTGGACCTACTCTACCATGTCTATATCTTTCCTGTGCTGGGAACCCCAGAGCTGAACACAGTAATCCGGGGAGGGTCTCACCAGATAGGACCAGAAGGGGGAGAATCATCTCCCTCAACCTTCTGACCACACTTCTTTTGATGCAGCCCAGAATACAATTGGCTTTTTGGGCTGTGAGTGCACATTGCCAGCTTATGTCATATTTTTCATCTATCAATAGCCTCAAGTGTTCTTGTGCAAGGCTGAAATCTGTTTGGATACTGGGGGTTACTCTGACCCAGGTGCAGGACCTTTCACTTGGCCTTGTTGAACATAATGAGTTTCACATGAGTCCGCTTCTCAAGGCTGTCAGGGTACTTCTGGATGGCAACCCTTTCCTCGAGTGAATTAAATGCAGCACTCAGTTTGGTGTCATATGCAAACTTGCTGAGGGTGCATTCAATCCCACTGTCTATGTCATTAATAAAGATATTAAATAATATCAGTCCTGTGATAACTCAAATATATTATGGCTTAAGCCTTCAATATATGCTGCAGCATCCTTTCTTCTTTCACAAATGAATCTTCTGTGTTATAATGAAATTACTTATCTTTCTCCTGTCTTCTGCTTGGGAACTTAACCAAACATTGTGAAGATAACTGCCTTTCACTTGCTCCTGAGCACTGGACATCAGGAGGAGCTGTTTATGGAATAAGAGTCAGGGAAACTGCAAACAATTAAAATCAGGATTTTTAGTATTGTCAAGGTCACAAAGGCTTTCATGAGTGAC
This sequence comes from Megaceryle torquata, assembly GCA_024611175.1. Lineage (NCBI taxonomy): Eukaryota > Metazoa > Chordata > Aves > Coraciiformes > Cerylidae > Megaceryle > Megaceryle torquata. Next base: position 42,173 of record JANIJG010008377.1, on the reverse strand, counting down.
GTAAGACTACAGGAAGGTAAGTTGATGTGCAATATGATTGTGATCCTGAAAAAGAAAGCCCATACTTGATATAGTATTTTCTTCTGAGGGGATCCAGGTAAAAGAGGTTTTTCCAGTTTGTTTTATTGTGCCTTGTAAAACTGGAAATAGGAAATAACAAAAAATGTTCAGTTGGGTAATTGTAAGGCTGCCTTAATGGTGGGCAGCATTACCAGCTTCAGATTTGATGTATGTGATATTTTACACAGTAGTGTAATGACTGGTTCAACTTTTCTTAAATTATGTGGGAATCAATTACATGAACAATCCTACAGGCTTCCTCCTGAAATTAATACAAAATATATCCTTTGGGATAGTCCTTGAATTGTGTGAAATACCTTTCTGTCTTCAAACCCTTGGTTTAAAATTAAAAGAACTCTTTGGAAAGAAGATGGGTGCTGGGAGTTGTAATTCAGTTCTGTCCTGGGCAGGCTGCCACTGAATCAGGGCTTCAGGAAACAGATCACCATATGAAAGGATGCCCACCTACCTTCCTTTGTATTTTAATTTTCTTAATTAAAAGAACTGGCTGCCACAACAACAAACACTATATAAATTAGCAAATTAATAATAAAGATATCACTGGGCTCAGGAGGGCTTTTAGAAGACAATTCAACCCAGCCTACATATGGTTGATATAATGAGTATGTAATAGGAATTCTTAAGCCTTTTCACAGTATTTTCCTAGTATTTTGAGGAAAAAAAAACAGTTCTACGTAAAATACTCAGGTTTTTTTTCATTCTATTTAATCCACAGTTGGTTCACCATCATTTTTCCATGTTTTGATCCCAGATGATTCGGTATGTTTAGCTTGGGATTTGAAAAAATAAAAATAATAATAATAATAATTTTTAAAATTAATCCCTCATGATTGAATAGAGCTGGTTTCATTTTGTTACATTTTATGTACGTCCTGATGACTAGGGTCAGAAGTCATAATATATTGAGGATTATCTGTGCAGTGCTTTCAATGTGATCAGGTGAAAATGATGTCAACAATTTTATGACAGGCCTTACCTTAAATTAAGTTATTGAATATTATATCTTAACTGTACTTTTTTCTGCATGGTTTAGCACATTTGGGTTTTGTAATATTTTTCTTACAGAAAATGTAGGTAGTGTTTGATATCATTCTGTCACTCATCATCTGCTCAAAGTAATCTTTTTTCCTCAAATTTGAATGTATTTAATGATATAAAGTAACATTTTTAATCTTAAAAATTTGTAGGGTCACAAGTAAGTTTGATCCTATTCTTCAATTCATAAGGGGAGACTGGTGCTTTTTAAATCTACTTTTTGGATTATGTTTGACTATATTATTTGGTTCATAACTGAAGCTTTTTTTGGCAGCACATCTCAGAGATTAGTTTATACTCACAAGACAATTATATAGGCTTGGTGAAGGTAACATATTAAACTGAATTCAACTACCAGTGAAAAGACATCCTTAAAACCTGTAAGGACCTTCCTTGAGGTTCTTCATGTGCCATTTCACACTCAGAAAAGCTTTTCGTTGTCTTCTTACAACTAAACTTCCCTTTTCTTTCTCTTAGTAAAATCAAATTGCTCTTGAAATCATTTGCATTACATTATTTTATGTATTTATTTTATGCTTCTCTTGCCACAGTTAGAGAACATGTAGAACATGTAATTAAAAAGACAAACCTGTCCTCCAATTTTATGCTTGTGCTGCTTAGGAACAGCTGTTAAAAATAGACTAAGATCAGTACATTCATATTTTTATATTCTACTGATAAGGAAGCAAAGTTTATATTTTAAAATATCTTGTTTCCAGTTTGCTTCTATTTTAATTCACTTGATCTGCGTGAGCAAGGTGTCCTACTGGAGCACTAGTCCCCATTATTAGCTAGGTCCTCTGTAAAGATCCAGGAAAGGGATTAAAAGAGTCCATGAGTGGAAATGCAGTATGAGAAGAAAAATAGTCTGAAAAGCATGGTATTCTGTCATGCAGACTGCACACAAGATAAAACTGAATAAAGGAGGATGTTTTATCTTAGAGCCTGTATGAGGTAAAAAATTTATTGGTAGTATGGTATTGGTAGTTATTGTGGTGAGAACTTGGGGATGCAGTCTTGTAGGGCAACCTAGGCAACTGTATCCAAAGTAGCTGCTATTTAATTTTGTCATGGTATGCAAAAGTTGACCTGTTCGATTTTGAACAATTGAAGTTGTTTAGGATTTGATAAGTGATAGCCATGTATTTCAAATGTAAGGTGTTATAGATTACAAATCAAACAAAATATAGTTCAGTCAAAGAAAAACTACACAACATGGGTGCAGCCAGATATGTAATTTACTACGCTTTGCATGTCTCCGTAAGAAATTGTCCTTAGCAAATTGTAATAATACCATGTGAAGCTGACAGATGCATCAATTGCACCTTGAAAAAGTAAAATAGAAATTAAGCCAGCATAATTGAATCATGAAATCTTATAGATTGGAAAAGACCTTTAAGATTATTGAGTCCAACTATCAACTCAGCACTGCCAAGTCCACCACTTAACCATGTTTCTAAATGTCACAACTACATGTGTTCTAAATACTTCAAGGAATGGTGACTCCACAATCTCCCTAGGTAGCCTTTTCCACTGCTTAACAACCCTTTCAGTGATGAATTTTTTCCTAATGTCTGACCTAAACCTCCCTTGGCATAATTTGAGGCTATTTCCCCTTGTGCTATTTTTTACTACATAGGAGAACAGATTGACCCCCACTTCAGTGCAAACTCCTTTCAGGTAGTTGCAGAGGCCAAGAAGGTCTCCCCTAAATCTCCTTTTCTACAGATTAAACATCCCCAGTTCCCTCAGCCACTCCTCATAAGACTTGTTTTCTAGACTCTTCACGAGCTTTGCTGCCCTTCTTTGGACATGCTTCAACACCACAATCTGCTTCTTGTATTGAGTGGTCCAAAACTGAGAACAGTATTTGAGGTGCAGCCTCACCAGTGCTGAGTACAGGGGGACAATCTCTTCCCTAGTCCTGATGACCACACTGTTGCTGATACAAGCCAAAAAGCAGATGGTTTTCTTGGCCACCTGAAACACTGCTGGCTCATATTCAGCCAGCTAGTGATCAACACTCCCTGTTCCTTTTCTGACAGGCAGCTTTCCAGCCACTCTTCCCCAAGCTTGTAGCATTGCATGGGGTTGTTGTAACCCAAGTGCAGGACCTGACACTTGGCCTTATTGAACCTCATACATCTGTCCTTGTCCAGCCTGTCCAAATCCCTCTGTACATCCTTCCTACCCTCAAGCAGATCAACACTATTGCCCAATTTGATGTCATCTGCAAATTTATAGAGGATGCCCTTGATCCCCTCATCTAGATCAATGATAAAGATACTATAGAGAATTGGCCCCAGTACTGAAGCCTGAGGATCACAACTCATGACTGGACACCAACTGGATTTAACTCCACTCAGCACCACTCTTTGAGTTCAGCCATCCAGTCAGCATTTTACCCAGCGAAGAGCATACCCATTAAAGCCATGAGTGGCCCGTTCCTCCAGGACAATGCTGTAGGAAACAGTGTCAAAGGCTTTACAGAAGTTTTGGTAGACAACACAAACAACCTTGTTCTTGGCCATTAGGTGGGTCATCTTGTCAAGCAGGACTTGCCTTTCATAAGCCCATGCTGAATTGGCCTCATCGCCTGAATGTCCTATATGTGCCCTGTGATGGCACTCAGGATGATCTACTCCATAACCTTCTCCAGCACAGAGGTCAGACTGACAGACCTATAGTTCCCTTTATCCTCCTTCTGATCTTTCTTGTAGATGGGCATCACAATTGCTAACTTCCAGTCAATCAGGACTTCCCAGTTAGCCACAACGGCTGGTAAATGATTGAAAGTCATTTGGTGAGCACTTCTGTCAGTTCCCTCAGTACCCTTGGGTGAATCCCATTCAGCCTCATAGACTTGTGTATGTCTAAGTTGTGTAGCAGGTCCATTTTTCCATTAGCATATCCATTTTTCATGTATTCATTTTCATTCTGATATAGCAACTTAGTAATAAAATATATATATAATTTTAAAAACAAAGGTTGTTTGTCATTTGTTTACCTTTTTCTTGTTATGACACTCATGTACATACCCCACAGATTTTCCTATATATCTTGCTTGCCTAGAAGTCTGAGTACAAAGCAATCAGAGTAAAAAATGTGCTTCAAAGTTACAGACTATCAAAATTCTTTTGCTTGCAGGGCAGCAGGTTGCACCTATATAAAAGCAGAAGCATGCCAGACTTGCAATAGCACTTCTATGTAGTTTTTATTGGATCACTGGGAAGAATGACTGTTTGAAAAAAGGTCTGGAAAGTTACCAAGTTCAAGCTTCTAGCAGTTACAGATATAGTACATTCACTTTGCATGAAATCCCATGCTAACCTAGATATCTAACATCTTAATTATGTTAAATGTATTTCCTTCCTTGATATAGCAGATATAACAAGACACGTTTTAAATCAGCATATGGTTAAAGCTATTGAGAACAGAAAAATTAAAATGGGCTGAATAATAATGATATAGCTGGAAGAACTGATAAAAGACAAAGTTTAAAGGAATCATGAGAGTAATGGCAAATTTAGTGAATGTAACAGACACAAATCAATATGATAAAACAGAATTAGAAGTCAAAGGTGTCATGTAATTTCAACATTTTTCAGAAAACTCAGCATACAATATTTCATGTAATTGAATAGAACTTGATTAACAAGGAAGATGGAAAAGCATTACATTATTAAGGAATTATTATCAATGATAGAAAACACTGTGATGCTTCTGACTATTGTGCCAAGAATATGTATTGCATTATCATATTCCCTATGACTTCCTAGTCAACTAAATGACAAAACAAAATGTGCCACCATCTATAAAAAAAGGTCTTTTAAACAGAAATGTCATCTATCAGTGTTATACATTCAGTCCTTCATCCTAAAGGAAATAGACCCATTCTTTGAAGCTGTTCATGTCAACTGTACCTCCAGGCAATAATCAAAAGGTTCTGTATTTCAAAAGGCTTAACACATCGAGTATTTGCACAACTTTGTGCCTTCATCAACCCAAAGAGTGACTTAATGTTATTCATTTTGAGAATCACTAAATTCTTACATGCCATGTAACAGAAAAAGAAAATCAACCATGCTTATGTTGGAATTTAGCTATTTACAGCTTGTGAAGTTGCAGAGTACACATTACCCCAAGATATGTATCTAAAAGTTTCTCAGAGCACTGAGATAAATTTAAGAAGAAAGCCATTTTATGCTATAGAAGGAATTACTCCAATTCATTAGAACATCAGTGTCATGGGTTAGAGCCAGGGTGGCCCCTTAGACCTATAACAGATGCTCTCTGTTAACCCCCCTCGCTCCCCAAAGGGGAAGAGAAATGGAATAAAGGAGAGAGACTTAGTGATTAGAAAAGGAAACTAGAACAGCTTTAATGAAAATGAAAATAATAATAATTAAGGAATATATACAAATATATACAAAACCAGTATTGAAGACAACCACCCACCCACCCACCCCCCCCCCCCCCCCGTTGGTAATTACATCACCATCACCACTGATGCTGTGGAGCAGGCACCAAGGAAGTTCCAGACTGGGCCCAGCAGCAGACGGGAGCTGAATTCTGTTATCAGATTCAGGCACACACAGACTGGGATCAAATGCAGAACAGTCAAAGTCTTTCTTAGATGCTCCTCAGAAGAAACCAAAAGAGGACCTGAGCCAAGCCATGCAAAACTGGCAAAGCGGGCCAAGAAGGCGCAGAGAGAGAGCAAAAGCGAGAGTGTGAGCGAGCGAGAAAGAGAGAGCAAGACCCTCCCAATCCCTCAGTTTTATACTGAATATGATGTATATGGAATGGAATACCTCATTGATCAGTTCAGGGTCACATTTTCTGTCCAATCCTTCCTTCAGGTGAGGCTTTTTACTTTCTGCACACCCCTAGTGTGGTACAGAAGATCCAGCAGTGGCCTTGGTCTGCACACCAATCCTTGGTACTAACCCTAAACATGAGGTTATCATTGCTAGAAGCAGACACTGCTTCTGAAAACAGGCCACCAACCCCAGAAAGTGCAGTCAACCAGAAGAATCCAGCTGAAAAGCAAAATCAGCAAACAGAACCAGTTCTGCTCTCATTCAAACCAGGACAATTAGGTTCTCTTAAATCAGACAAGTCATAAACAAGTAGATTCTTACTTTTCTATCTGCTGTGATTATGTATGCAGTACTCTCTTTCTTTCTCTGTCTCCTCTGTTGAAAACAGATGTCCCTCCATTTATATATATAACAAGATGGGTTCTGTGTGATTTGCTAATTTCATAATTGACTGCTTAGTTCTTTAGATTTAGTGAAGCATGAATATTTTAGGGTTTGAATTAGGCTACATGAAAATATAGGAATTGATTTACAGGTTCAGCCAAGAACCATCTATTCCTATGTGCTATTTCCAGCAGTTGCCTTAAGTGGATTGCCCGGAAAGACTATGAAAAAGGCATGCATATTATTTGCCCTCCAGTACTCTCACGTTTCCTCAAACAGGGTTTTTTCCTGAATGTGTTACCATTTGATCAGTGGAATTGGTAAAACTCTAAGTCTTCCCTTGTGTAAAGTTCTTCTTTGAGGAGGGGGCTTTAACTAGGCAATTTCCAGAGGTCTCTGCCAGCATCAAGTGTTCTGCAACAGTACCATTCAGCAAGCAGACCCATGGGTCTAGCTTGTTGCATAAAAAAAAGGCCTCCCTTGTTTAATATCAAGGAGTGCTTCTGTTATCTTTATCTCACATTCCCTATTCTAGTGTGGAAAGGAGAATGAAAAGCTGATTCCAAGACATCTTTTCCTTGTTTTTCTGGGCCACTGCTATATTGGCCCATGCTCTTTCCATTCCAGACTGAAGATTTCTAGCTTTCCCCATCCTTTCTCCTTCAGAAACTATCCCCCACTTCTGGTCATCCTTGTTTTCCTTTTTTCAAGGTTTTTAAATTTCTAGTCTGTCTTTACTGACATGAAGGGACAAGAAATATACACAGGATCCAATTCATGGGCCACTCTGTGATTTATACAGTATCATCAAGTTTTCTTTCTCCTCTATTCCTCACATAACTACCATTTAATTGATGCTGGGAGGAGACGAATCACAGGTGTTGCAGTTTTATTCTTAAGCTGTCTGATCACTGAACTCTAGTTTCCAACTGGTTAGATCAAGTTGTCATTCTAACATATTCCTCTACCAATTCATGTTAATTAATCTATATATATATGCATATAATAGATATGCATGATTTTTCATTACACTGCACTTCTTTATTTAATCAAAATCCCATTCTTACTGTCAGAGCAATCCCATTCTTATTGTCAGAGCAATAAGAATAGGTAATTTTGCTAATGACTATTTCTAACCATTTATTCCAATTTATGGCAACTGTATATGTCTCCATGTGAAAAATACTAACTATAATACTATCAAAAAAAAAAAATACAATAAAAATGCATATTATATGCTGTATTTTTCTTACTTTCTGGATATCTAGCAAAATTCTTTACTTTTGCTTGTGACAAGCTTATAAAGGAAAAATGAACGAATACATCATAGCCTTTATTTGCTATGTGTTAACATAAAGTAAACAATGAATTTAATAAACTGTATATTCTAACTGGTACTCAACATATCTCTGCACAATCAACTAAAAACAGAGCAGTAATCATAAAAAGTTTAATATTTTTTTTTTTTAAATAGTTCACAGGTGAATTACAGTTCTGTGTTATTTTAGAAGTATTTTTTTATAAATATTGTTTAGAAGAAGAAGCTTTGGAGCTCATAGCTTGCGTATTTCCTAATAAATTTTGTTTACTATGTACCTCTTATTACTTATTCAAATGGGATAAAAATTATGTTGTTCTTTTTGCATGATATTTAATTAAAGGTAAAGGAATATATCATATCATAGCTGTAAAAAGGCAATACATCCATTTTAGAGAGGTTTGTCCCATACTAGCAAGTTTAACAGAAGGTCAAAATAACAGGATTTTGAATGAGTATTTAAAACAAACAAATAATGCATCTAAAGTTTTCTAATGTGTGTAATATGTATGATGGAACAGCTGCCATAGATTTATCCCCTAGTGCTTCTGGGCAGAATTAGAGAAAAATAATCATTCTGTCACTCAAGTGGATATTCATATTGATATTTAAACATTATATCAAATAATTTTAAATGCTTACAGAGGCATTTTGCCAATTAAATAGCAAAATAGAAATAGGAAAAGCAGAAAATGTTAAGAAGCTAGAAAAGTGGAGCATGAAGAAAGACAAGGCATTAAGAAACATACTCCAAACATGGCTACCTTTTTTCTTAACAGATGCACTTTCTGTCTTGTCAAATTTTACTAGTGATATTTACAATGGTAGTACTGCATCTACTTAAAATTACCCACTCTCCTTACCATTTTAAAGTTCTAAAATTCTAGAGAATTAACATTGTCTACAAATATGTAGACAGCAATATCTAGAAATGTGGCACTAAAAATTAATAGGAAAAAACCACACCCAAAAGCAAAACACAAATCACCCAGCTACCCAGTGTTCTAATAAAACAATTTTAAAGCTTGCATTTGAATGGCTATTGCCATTTGTTTTTGTCTGTATTTTTAAGCAAACCTTTTAAAAATTCATTGCCTGAAAAGACGCAGGATGCCTCTACCCCTATGTATGCACTGAGTTTTTGTTTTGTTTTGATAGCTGTTTTCTGACTTCATGAAACAGAAACCAAACAAGAATAGCTACTAGGAATCAAGTTCACATCTCCATTATACAAGACGCAGTTACTGAACAATTGGGAATGTGCCTGTAACAGAACATCTCAGTTTTTTCTAGCTACACGCAGAGAATATTTAATTCAAAATTACCCAAACCATGCATACCCAAATAAGATCTAACACCTGGAACAAGATTTAAAATTTCACAGTGCTTTCAGATGTAATGTGCTCCTTATTTATTCAGAATTCCATATGCAATACTCAAACATACTACACAAATGATTCAAACACACATTACCTTTGATAATTTTGTTCTGTTTTCCAAAGTTTGTGATATCTGTGACATTCTTTTTATTTTCTTTTTCTTTCTAAAATATGTATTCTGAATGCAAATACATAAATAGCACCATATTGCTAACAGTGACTTTGCATTTTTGTAGTGATTGTTGACAAAACCATCAATACATCTATCATAAAGTTACATCATCATTTAAAAAAGAATATTTCTCTCTTGGTGATGTTATATGATTTATAATGTCATATAATGTTATTGTTGAAAATGTTTAATATGTTATTCTTAAAAATCCTTTATTTACTATTATGCAGAGTTCCAACATACTGGAATTTTGTATACATAAGAAATGTTTCTACCTTGTATTCTGACTGACATTCCACAAATTTAAAAAAGGGCTATGTTTCATACAAAAACTGCTAGTTCAGACAGGAAGACACAGTTTATTAGAATTTCTGTGTATACTTCATAATAATTAAATGACTATGCTCCATTTATTATAATACAAACTAGTCACAAGCAGTATAAAAAAGCAAGGGAAAACATCTTATTTAAAAGCTAACATAGAAGTATTAGTGTTTCAACTTATCTATATAAGAAAACCTTTTTTTAAACTGCCTTTCCTTGTTCATAAACTTTGGTCACATAATTTCAAGGACAGTGTCTTTCAAGGCATCATATGAAGCAACAGAATTTCTGTAGGTTTTGTTTCATTGATTTTTTTTAAAGGGCATTTACTGAAAACATTACAGTGTGACTATTTGGTTCTCTTATAACTTGCATGTAAAAATCAAGAAAACAAAGTAGTTCTGGGGGAAAAAAAATACAGTTCAGCAATTTTTTTGTAGCACAAGATGCTTCACCTTGTCAATCAGATGTACTAATTGTTACTTTTTAGAAAAGGACACAAGCAAGGGCAAGAGGAAGAGAAGGGTAAAGAAGGGCATTGTTCAGGTAAATTGGTCATTTTTAAAGCCCAGAATAATAACTGCTTTTCTATCTAAGTCTAGCATGGAAAATGGACATTTCAGAAATATGGCCCCAGGGGAGCCATAAAACCTTTGACAAGTACAGGTGTTTGCCAGTATGCATGAATGTGGTTTGTTGCTACCTTAAAATTTGATTCCATATTTATAAATAAGCATAAAGAAGTCCACCTGACAAAGTAACAGTACTAAGAAGATGCATTTTACCTTAAAAATCTTCTGTAATTTCAACAAGTAATTATATTTATTCATATTTAAATATATATATGATGCTGTGTTCTATTAGAGTTTCTCTAAAGTGTCATGAATTGGGTATATTAATGCAACTGGAATTAAATATTCTTTCTGTACATGATTTAACCTGAGATCATCCCACTGTGATTAGTTCTTAGGGAAAAGCACTAATTCTTCAGTGCAGATGAATAGAAACTTGAACACAGTTCTTTAGCCATGTCCTACATAACTGAAATTTAGAGTTTCAGCATGAAACCTCCAGGAAATAACAAAGCATCTCTTGGCAGGTGAGTTTCTGGAGTGCACAGAGAGCCCCATCTATAGCTTTTATTTTATGCTTTCCATTGAATTTTCTTGTGCTGTCAGTTGCACCTTGTCTTCAGTCAAATGACTAGCAGGTACAGGTTCCTATCTTTTCCCTAGGTCAGTCAGCAGTACTTCTGCACAGCACATCTGAGGGCTATCATCTAACGTTGGTTGTGACCTTTTCTGTCATGTCCTACCTTTTCCTGTCTGGAACTCAAAAGTTAGGACCTTTTATATCTGAACGCTGGTGATTACCAGAGCCTCTAACTATCAGAAGAGGTGTTGATAAAACACTGGAACAGGATGAAAATGCCTCATTAAAAATGAATTCTTACCTGGGCCATTGAGACTTGTTCTATGGGAAACCATTATATAGTTCATCTCCTTTTCCACATTTATTCCAATTACTGACTGGGAGTGAAGGAGTTCTAAATGCTTACATGTCAAATGCAAATGTAGGGTTGATACAGTCATGAAGCACTGACATCATTACTCCCCTGTGGACAAGACTTGTTCTAATAGCACATTCAAAGATTTTTTTCAGATTAAAAAATTTCCAAAGTGTTTGGGAAAATGATATCAAACAAAGTAAGCTGGACCTAAGAGAGCTTATACCTTTAACACAGGTTCCAGAGGTGATGGAAAGCTGAGACATTATTTGTCTTGCAGAAAGATGATTAGACCACAAAGATAATGAGGGGACTGGAGCATCTCTCTTACAAAGAAAGTCTGAGACACTTTGGACTGTTTGGACTGAAGAAAAGACTGAGATGGGATCTTATCAATTCTTATAAAGATCTGAAGCGTAGATGTTAAGAGGATGGGGCCAATTGCTTTTCAGTGGTGGCCAGTGATAGGACAAGTGACAACAGGCACAAGCTGGATCGCAGAAAGTTCCACCTAAACATAGGGAAACAGTTCTTTATTGTGAGTCTTGTGGAGCACTGGAACAGGCTGCCCAGAGAGATTGTGGAGTCAGTCTCCTTTCAAAACCTTCCTGGATGCTTTCCAGTGCAGCCTGCTCTAGGTGAACCTGCTTTGGCAGGAGTGTTGGACTACATGATCCCCAGAGATCCCTTCCAACACCTACCATTCTGGGATTCTGAATTCTGTGATTCTGTGTAAAAGAGAAATGAAATCTTGGGCTGGGATTTTTCCCTGTATGTCCATGGGAAGAAATGTCGACTAACTGCAAAATTTCTCCATCCTCCAATGGAGTTATACAACCTGTAATCTTTCTGTTATTCAGTCTGTCACCATAGGACTGGCCCATTTGTAGACTACAAAGCATTTAAGTGATGACAGCTGTATTAGGCAGTAAGGGAGATGGTTCATCATTTTGTTTTTAGAGAGCAGCAAGATAAGAATGGCTCCTAGTCTTCAGTGCTTAACACATTTACTTCACTTACCTCTGTAAATTTTGTGGACAAGTACCTGGGTTAAAAAAGTGGGTGGTACTTGGGCAACAGTTATTTTAGCTCTTCTATTTCCCTTAAGAAACTGATGTATAATCCAGGCCAAGAGGGTGTCAGATGATAAAAGCCAGACAAATGTGACGTATTCTCTGGATTTGATGTCAAGGAGTCTGCCCTCCAAAAGAAACTGGATATTGTCTAGCTGCACCATGAATGAATGAGTGAATATCCCCAATGTGCCCTTCAACTCACCTTCCTGTTACTCACTACAAATAGGGTCAGCCTTCTTCTTCTGTTTTTTCGTCAATATTTCAAGAAGTTGTAATAGATTTTTATTTAAAAAAAATCTAGTCTGTTTGTTTAGTCATATGCAAGCTTTATTACAGTTTTCAGTGTTACTTACCATGCAGTTTCTAAGAACATTCTAGCAGTACATTGGATATGGGTCTTGTTTTCTGATTGCATCCTCAAAGGATGAAACAGTGAAGCATTTTAACACATCCAAAAGAGCGTATGAGTGCAGCCTGCACTCAAAAACATTTCTAGTTCCACAGTAAACCTTGCTCAGCATAGGCATCAAAGGTGCTACAACAAGAAGAGGTAGAACTGAAACAGGGAGTATCTGTCCATGGCTATGAGGCTATTTCTTCCGGCCTTTACATCACTCTGTCCTGTGCATAGAAATGTTGTAGTGGCTACACTGTGAACCAGGATGAACATCTGACATGAATAAAAGCCCAGTTGGGGAATGAGGGAAGAAGTGGTTGTGAAGGACAGCAGAATGGAAGTGCAGGGTGATAGATAAAGAAACAGCAATGCTTGTAATCCAGCATTGCTGCAGGTTCAGACTTTTTCTGTGGTGTGGGGAAACAAGGCAGTAGGGTGGTTTTAGAGAACAGAGAAGATTTGCCTATGAGAATGTCATCCTTCTCACAATTCTGACCTGCCAAACTTCTCAGTAGTGTACAGTTTGGGGAGCTTCCCATAGCACACTCTCAATCTCTCTACTGCATTATTGTACTGGGACAATTTTCTCTTTTTAGCACGCTTCCTGTATTTAATGCTGCTGTGGTGGGTACTATCTAGTGGTGCTGTTACTTGTTTATGTAAGTGATCTCAGACTAAATTTTACTTTCTTTTCCCCAAAAGAAGACAAAAAAATTGTCCTATTTGAATCTCTGGACTGAAGGCCATTTTTGGACAGCTGTTTAGCAGGTGAACAATGATTTCAGGGCTGAGATTATGATTCACAATGCAAGCATTTTAGCTTGAACAGGCAAGCAAGGTGTCTATACATGGGGAAAGAATTATTGTTGTTAATATGTTTATTAATACAGTGTGCCTGACTTTGTTTAAAAGAAATATTGTTGCCCTTCTACTGAGTGACTGCAAATTTCAAGCCTTTATAATTATCTTCTTACCAGAAATTAGGTCAATGACATTAGACGAAGTAACTGATGTACAAGACTTGCATAAACCTCATATAACTGAGGTTAGTCTCATGTAATGTCTGCCATGGTCCCATAAACAGTTTTTTGGTTTTTTTTTCTTTGTGTACACTTGAATTACTTTGTATAGAAGTAATCTTTTCTTCAGAAGCACTAATATTCTAGAAACAAGTCAAACAACTATGGTAAAATAATCTTTCTCACCTTTTGAGCATTGCTGTAAAACTTTTGTTTGCATTGTTGATATAATTTTCAATACCTTTCTGTCTAATATTGACACATAGTTCTTTGTACTTATTACTATCTTAGAGAGTTGGGGAAGAGAAAAAGGAATTAGGAGCTACCAATTAATGTCAGACCTCAGCTTCATCTTGTTCTCTGTCTGACCTTATTCTGTAACCAGACTCTAGAGGAATGCCTGAATAACTTAGCACTTAGAACTTCTTTCCCCCACCTCTTCATCTACCACCATATATAGGTCTCAAGTTTAATTGGTTAGAGGCAGTGACTGCCCTGAAACATAAGTTTAAGGCCCTTCTTAGATGTTATTTTTAAACATTTTTTACATTAAATATGGATATTTATGTATCACCAAAAATTTCCAAGTCCTTCCAAGTTTTCTTTCATGTCTGTTGTTAAAAATTGCTCATCTGTCATAAATATGATCTGTAATAGTGTTGTGTAAGTCACATATATTTTTCCCTTTTTTTATTTCTTCCAGAAGTTAGTTTTCCCAAAACAAGTATTTGTCTTTCTGGACAGGTTTCCCCTGAGAGTTTCCTTCAGGACTGTAGGTGCTCTCACTTGATCTCAGTGAGTGCTTCAGACACTAGATACTTTGGTTCCTACTAAGTATTCCTAGGATTTTTCTAATTTCTCATCAACAATGTTCTTGTGATGGTCTTACAGTATGAAATATAACTGCTGTTTGCTCTCAGATAATAAACAGAAGGAAACAGACACTTCTAGAAAGTGACTTGCCCACCTTTGTGTTCAAAGTAAATGCAGAGGACTGGCAGAAGTTAGTTGATTGCAATATTGAAGAAAGTAGGGAACAGAAGATAAAATTTGTCACTGCCAGTGCTTTATTGGAATGAACATATTTAATTTACATATTAAGTACTCCTCTGATTTGAAAAGAGTAATAAAAATTAAACTACTAACTTGTGCAAACACCCAAAGAGATGAAAGAGACTACAGTCATCAGAGAGAGTCTCTGAGACTATCCTAGTTTAGAGCCATTCCACTTCTGAAAAATATTTTCTTCATATTTGGTAAGTACTCTCTGACATTTCTTAGCAGAGTAAAATCTGTTCTTTGTCTATGTTGGGTTTGTTTGTTTGTTTTTTTTTTTTTTTACCAGCAAACAGGTGTCTTCCATTTATATTCCTTACAGATGTTTACTGATGTTTGAAACAAGGCTTTGAAAAATTAATGTCTTTTTTTTTATAGCACAACATTGTAAAGTTTAAGACAGTTTCTATCCCACATTTATACTGGTAACACTTTAATTATTTTTTGTGTTATGTTTTGTAAATCTCTCAACAGATTTCAATATCTGCAGCTGGCTAGGTTCAGAAATAAGGATGGGACTCTAGATGCTACATTGGTAATGTGAGCATTGAATTCACCTTAGTATGGTGAATTTTTAAAAAACAGGGAGATATGAAGCTTCTAAATGTCTCAACTGTATCATTTGAAGTATCTTCTCTAGAGAGGTGGCATGCATTGGGTAAAAAATGAGAAGCATCTCTTTTTCACTCCAGGTCTTGCCAGATTTGAAAAAGCAAGTCAGTTTTAACTGAAAAAATAAATTTATAGATTATTGATGTGCAATCTGAGCAATCTACAGGCTTATTTCCTCAAACCCCCTCCAATGGAAGTCTACTAGACATGATACATTAGACACTGTTTAGGATTTTTCTGGTACAAGCTGGTTGGATGATATAAAAATTAGATAGTGGGGGAAATTAGACAGCAATAAACATTCAGTTTTCTATGAAAGGCAATATAGTTGACAACTATTTTTATTTTCACTTCTTTTGAAGAAGGGCAAGCTTTTAATTTTTATTCATTACCTTAATAAAATGGATAAATTTAATAAAATTGATATCCTTAATAAAATGGATAGACAGTTAAAAAATTGTCATTTGATATTATTTATCAAAAATAGCATCTGAAGTATTGTTTCCCTGTTTTGAAGGGAAATGTTAACCATTAGTAAGTAATAATTTATATAGTTTACCAATTCACTGTATCAGTAAGTTTGTTATATCAATAAGTATACATATGTACATAATGTATAACATATAACTCCATATTCATTTGAGATAATATTTCTTCAAGACACTACATGAAATCTACCAACAATGCCCTTTTAGGTTTAGTATCTAACAGTGGCCTATAGCTCACTGAATTACAATAAATACCAGCTAGTATTTTGTGACTATAAAATTGTATTTTTCTGACATCGCCTCTATTTCTGAACTAGAGTTTAATGTCCTTTTTAATATAATTTTTTCAAAATAGAAGAATAATATAGAATAACATTCTCATAAATTATTATATCTGCCAAACTATTAGGAAAAAAAAATACGGAAAAGTCCATGGAAAATCTCCTTTTAGAGAAAGCTGTTTCACTTGAATTAATTTAACCATTAGAATATGCATTCTTTTGAATTGCATTTTGTTTACATGATATTTTATATGTAGGAGCTCTCACATAAGGAAAGTTAAGACAAAAAACTTTAGCTCTGCAATTGTACCTTTAAGATTATATATTAAAATTCATGTCTGGTTTTACTTAGGATTTTGCTTTGGGGTTTTTTTAGGTTACTTTAGATATGATGGTCAATGTATACAAGTAACATCTGATGATACCTAGTACCATAATAGCAAGACTGTTTACAATGCAACCTACTAAGAAATAACTGGTATGTATGCATATATCAGTTATGCACATCTTCAAATCTGGATTCTGCCAGAGTATGCTTGTTAAGTCAAAAAGAAGAAGGCCAAGCATATATCTATTTATAGTTCAAACTGGTGAGCTTTTATGATTGAAACACTTGATTTTTATTTTGTTTGCTTATAGACAGTAATTAGTAAGCAGTAGTAAATAAAGGCTACCTTTGGTTGCAAATGAAGAAGGTTTTATTCTGTGTCCTGTAAAGAAGCATGTGTTTGAAACTAGAAAATTTCAGTTGATCATGGACTAATTAAACTATGGATCAAAGCTTTTTCATTCCTCTGTCATGTATGCTATAATTAGAGTGGCTAGAGAGAAAGACAACAGAGAAGTAAGATTGAAGAAAGAAATGCACATTGGTTAAAATAGTGGCACAGAAGTGTTTATGTTTGAATGAGATGTGGTAAAAGATGATGTAGTAATGATTAATCTTATGTGTGTATGACTGATAAAGATATTCATTTGAATCTCAAAAAGTTAAGACACATACATTGGCTGCTGAAGAGTACACCTACTTCAGGCCATAGTCCTACCTCTACACCTTTGACAACACAGAACATTCACTGCAGCTGCAAAGTTCACAAATTTCAGTTTTACCAAAATAGGACAACTCATTCCAGCAGGAACAAGCACGACTGATCCCTGATTTTCCTTCTAGTAGGAAAATAAAAAAATTGTCTGAATATAGCTTCACACTGTGGCTTCAGATATTAGGTTAGTACCATCTTTCTTGACATCAAACTAAACTAAAGCACATCTACCATCTACTGGACATTCTTTCAGAAAATAACAGCATTTAATGGGTTAAGTAAAAGTTACAAAGGCTACCTTTTCCTCTGCAGTCCAGCTTCTTTCCAAAAGCTTTAGTACACTGATTATAAAAGATCTACACAGTCTTGTGAAATAAGGAGGGAAAATAATCATGGAATCAGAAATTTTGGCCTGAAGATAACTCTACAGGTCATCTTTTTCAACCTTTGGCTTAAAGCAGGACTACTGTTGGTGCTGGATCAAGTCATGGCTTTGTCTAGCCAAATCTTGAAAGCCTCCAAAGAAGCAACTCTGCAGTCTCTTTGAATATTTTTTCCAGATGTCCAGCTTGAACCTTTTCACAATCTGTGACTTTTAGCCTTTCTCGTATTTTCTGTCATTACTCAAATAGAATTAATCTTCATCATCTTTGTAACACTTCAAGCATTTCATTTTGTTATTTGAAAACTCATTGGCCTTCTCTACACAAGATTAAACAAGACAATTCCCTTAGCTTCTCTATGTAGATCATGTCACATATATGTCTGATTATTCTGAACCAGACTCCCTTCTGTTGCTTAACTGACAGTGAGGTGGGGTGTGAAGGGAGTAAAGCTAGACATAGTATTCCAGATGCATCCACAACATTGCCAAAAAAGTCTCAAATGCAATTTAGCATCCACTATAACCCTCAGGTTATGCTTTTCAGTCAGACTGCTTACTCATCAGCTCCCAGATCATATGATAGCATGGGCTCACTCTGCCTCAACCACAAAAGCTTTGCAGTTCTTACTGAATTTTACAAGGTTTCTGTGGTCTTTGCCCTCAAATGTATGAACTCTGGATTGAAATTCTGCTATTCAGTTTTATTTCTCCTTTACCACTCAGCTTTGTGCTTTATGCAGATTCGTGGAGTATACACTTAGTGCTGTCACAAAGATGCCAAGAAGGATGTTGAAAAGTATCAATACATGAGGTGTTCCACTCATTACCAGCCATCGGCTAGATGTCAAGCCACTGGTTATTGCCCTGTGAGCCTGGCAGTCCAGATAATTTTTAGCTTACCTAATATTTTGGTCATCTAAGTTAGATTTTCTCATATTCCAAATGAGAATATTGTGGGAGATAGTGTCAAAAGTCTTGCTAAATTCAAAATATATCAAATCCCCTTGCTGTCCCCTCATTGGCATAGCTACATTTTTCACCACAGAATACAAACAGGTTGGTTAAGCAATATTTGCTCCTGGTAAATACATAATAAATGCTCCTGATTAACTTCCTGTCCTTTATATGTTTGGAGATGGATTC
Organism: Megaceryle torquata; assembly: GCA_024611175.1. Taxonomy (NCBI): domain Eukaryota; kingdom Metazoa; phylum Chordata; class Aves; order Coraciiformes; family Cerylidae; genus Megaceryle; species Megaceryle torquata. The sequence goes on along the minus strand of JANIJG010008377.1, from coordinate 23,650 downwards.
CAAGAGGCTATGCCCATGACATTTCCAGAGACTGAGATTAAAGTGATTGGCCTAAAGTGCCCCAGTCTTCTTTCACATATTTTCTTAAAGGTAAACATAATATTTTTCCAGTTATTAAATAGTCTAAGGTCACTGACACCATTAATGTCTGTGTTATAAGTTCTACAACAGCCGTTATCTTCTCCAGACAAATTAGCATTTTTTTAATTAATTATGGAGTAGTACTTATTTTCATTGAGAGTCCTTCATTTACACTAACACAGTGGGAAACTTCAGGTACACACTCTTTGACAACTTTGTGACACATGGTAGCAATTTCCTTTATATGCCAGCACATAAATCATTCTTTTATAACAGCTGCAGTTCATCTACCCATGTCTTCTTGGTTAGCAAACAGCAGCTGAAGGCACTCCAGATGATGATGATGGTGGTGGTATGCTTCTTAATGGAAAGGGGTATTTTGTCAGGTAGTGTTACATTTGCACGCATGGGGAACACTCCCTACAGGTCCCCAGGAAAGGATCCATTGTGTTATTCTAAAGTTTTGTGGACACTCCTTATTTTGCCAGTTTTGGGGGTTGTTGAAACAAACTATTTCATGAAATTTTAAAAAGATATTTTCAGAATAATGTTGTTTCACAACAAATCTTCCAGAAGCATTTATTAATCTTGCTGTCTTTTTGTCCACCTTCTGGGTCTTCTCCAATCTGCCTCCAGAAGAACCTAGAAAGGTTTACTTTCACACAGAATAAAACACAACTGGATCATCACTAAGTATCTGTGTAGGTCTTTTATCTAGATGGACTAGTCAAATCAATAATGTGAACTTTAACTAGTAATTCAGGCACACACATAACCACACCTACAGTGAACTACAAATCAGGAGGAGAGGTCAGACGCTAGCATCGTACTACCTTGGTTGTTTATAACTGATGTAATTGTTATATAATCAGAAAGGAACAGAATAGTCTGTGTAATGTTTTAGTGGCCCCCAGTATATTCCCCTCACTGAATTTGCAGTTTAATTAATGCTGTGTGAATAGAGTACAACGTACCAAGTGTAAGTGAATAAATAACCTGCTGCTGCTGCTGAGTCTTTTTCCACTTTGGTTGGTGTATAGTACAGAAATTAAATATCTAAAAGTAAAAATCAATGCTTGCTAATTTTGAAGGCCTTTAGGGTAGTAAGCTGAATATGTGGCTGATAGACAGAGAGCAATACCCAACTTTGGAAATAGGATTTTAATACCTTTCCAGGTTGTGTTCTCAGTAGTGGAACTTGTTCTGAAAATGACATTACCCAGTTAAATCCTTTGTTTTGAATGTTCTGCTGACAGTTCATTTGATTATATTTTGTATCTATGGATACATTTTGAGAAGCAATGACAGAATTTGCAGTGTTTATACTATTTTTCACTTTGTTTTGAGGGAGGAGGTGAGCATTTTGTGAAGAAAAAAAAAAAAGAAAAAAGTAAATGTTAATGACATAGGCAGATTTCTTGGTTGCCTCACCGTGGCAGGTATGCAAAATTAGAAACTGTAGTAAAAGAAAGACAAGTCCAGACCACTAATAAGGTAAGTGTGTTAAGGGATACTAACAGTATGAGTCCTTTCAGAGGCCTGAAGCAGCATGTGTGGGGCACACTGCTGAGACTATTCAGAAATTGGGAGCAAAGCTGAATGCATGACCTGCTTTCAAATGAGAATGAATGCTGCTCCTGGTAGCTCAGCATGATGTTTTCTTCACACTCAGAGTGAACTGATTCAAAACAATAAAGAAAATACTCCCCAAACCACATCTATCCTTCAGATAGGAGAGCAACAATAGCTATCAGTGAGTGGAAGAATCTTACATTCTCTTTTGGTATGTAATTTCAGACATCTCCTTTCCTCATGATTCATATAGCAAAATCCTACTCCATGATGAAAAAATGGCATCAGCAGGTTTTTATATATATTTATACACAGTTATACGTATATGCATATATAAATATACTGGTTTGTTGTGAAATAAAAGTTTATATGGATAAATTAATAAATAAATAAATAAATAAAATCCAGATTTCCAGTACTAGATACTGCATAAACTGAGTTGAGGATACATGTTTTAAGTTGCTATATTAAGCTTTATCACTTTGAATAAAATAAAAGTGTGCCTTTGAGTGGAAAAAAAAGAAAAAGTATTATCTGAAGAAATAGTGGTAATTACTTCTTTACATTGTTATAAATATACAGGCACAAAACTTGAGACACAGCTGAGCTTGATGTTCAGAAAATAAGCCTAGTCTTTTCAATTCAGGGCTCATGATTTTTACTTTTGAAAGTGTAGACATTGGAGATGTTACATGAAAAAAGTAACAGTGTAAACTGAAGGCATTACAGATGTCAATGGTTCTTGAATGTCACTATTTACATGTAAAATAATTTTACATAGTATGACATGTATGTGGTATGAGAGGATATTAAATGTTAAATATTCAAAATTTACCATTTAGGCATACAACATGCCTTCAATTTTTAATTTTTAAAAACTACTCAACTAACTTTTAGGTTTGTAAATTTCTGATGTAATTTTGATCTATCTTTGTTTCCAGTTCAGATTGATGTTTGCACCCAAGCAAGGTGGATCTATGTGATTCTTTCAGAAGTTCTCATTAGTTTGACTATCTACCTTCCAAGCAATAAAAAAAAAGCACCTGTCAAGAGGGCAGAAACTCTTCAATACACTTTCTGAAGGCTTATGATCACTGATTGATCATATTATTCTTTAAAAGATATCAAAGAGTGAATTTCAACCAAGATAACCATTACTCAACACTGAGTACTTCACAGGTATCACAGGGTGTGAGGAGTTGGAAGGGACCTTGGAGATCTTTGAGTCCAACCTCCCTCTTCCAGAGCAGGATCATACAATCCAGCACAGGTCACAAAGGAATGCATCCAGGCAGGTTTTGAAAATCTCCAGAGAAGGAGTCCGTTCCAGTGCTCTGTGACCCTTACAGTAAAGTTCATCCTCATGTTAAGGTAGATCCTCTTGTGCTCCAGCTTACATCCATTCCCCCTTGTCCTGTCACAGGGCACGAGTGAGAAGAGGCTGTCCCTTTCCT
>JANIJG010008377.1:8143-20443 GCA_024611175.1 Megaceryle torquata | reverse complement strand
CTTCCTGGCCACAAGGGCACATTGCTGTTCCATGGAGAACTTGTTGTCTACCAGGACTCCCAAATCCTTCTCCACAGAGCTGCTTTCCAGCAGATCACCTCCCAGTCTGTACTAGTGTATTTTATTATTCTTCCCCAGATGCAGGACTCTGCACTTATCCTTGTTAAACCTCATTAAGTTCTGCACTGCCCAGTTCTGTACTTCTCAGAAAGCATTTCACATCTCCATGATTAGCTCCATTCTGCACTCATCCCCTTCACAGCTTTCTTACATGTTACTTTACCATTTACTGCTCATATGTTTCATTAACTTAGATTCTTTACTCTCTGGATTTTCTAGAAGCAGCCCTTAGAAGTTATTAAGCATAGGCCACACTCTGAACCTTACACTTGTTCAGACACACCATAATCTGAAAATGAAAGGACAGTAATCAATAAGACTATGGGAGGTACAATATACTGTTCTGTTTAAAATGTCACAGGATCAGTCTTTCAAGATTTATGTGATACAGACAAATCAAAGCTTACAATTGGAAAAATAGTAAGAAAGTGCTACAGGAGATACATCTTGCAGCCATGGTCTGTGTTTGGAAGACTTGCACAAACATAATAATGCTATCATAAATGAAATATAATTTAGGTTTGATGGGGGGTTTTTTTGGTTTTTTTTTTTACTGCATACAGGAAACCATCCTGCATCGCATGGCAAAGCAGTCCTTTCCTAGGTGTGGTCTGTATCCTTTCACCTCCTTGGCTCAGGAATTATAGATAAAAAATTGTCAAAGCTTCCATCCCCTTCCTGCTAGCCCTTCCTTGCCCATCATCATGGAAGTTAGAATAGCAGTTGAGAGGTATCACTCCCTCTCCCAGATGTTGAATATACAGGTGTTCGGGAAAGAGAAAAAGGGATCTCTGTCCAACCTAATAGCCTTTTGCAAGAAAACACAGAACTGGAACTGTTGAGATAAACAGAAACAACATTCTGGTCAGATTTTTCAACATTTGTATATAACATTTTATATATCTGAATGGTAAAACACATTCTGTTTCATCCTCAGCATTCTCCCTCTATTTTTTCAGAATTAAACATTAAGTACAGTGTAATGTTGATTTCGATTTTGCAATTTTAATGACATGTTATAGCAAGCAAAAATAAACTTCATAAAGAAACTTTCCTGGTTTAGCTACCTTTGCAATACAGTGTAGAAAGTTGACTAATTTTTCAATCATCTCTTTAAACTTTTGTGCTCTTTAGAACATAGCCAGCTGTACGTTAACATCTGTATACATGATGTAAAAGAGCACTGTGCATGTATTCACATATATAAATGTGGTAGAGTCATCATGGAAATCAAATCTTCTTTTAAACTGGTATTTTTCTTTTTATTAGCGGTTATTCTGACCTTTCTTTCTGGTCTAACACACTTATTTGAAGTAACCTTTGAAACTGAGCAAGAACAAAATTCTGCTGTCTTTACTTGTCTTATGAAATATTACTGTATTATAACTGAATTTCAGGACTTGTGAGATGGCAGCAAATTTGCCAGGACAATCACACTGGAGAGAGCAACTTACAAAATGAACTCTCTCTTCAGCATAATTAAACTGCCTTTTTGAATGAAACAAGCCATAGCAGTACCAGGAATCTTGTTCTTCTATAAATTATGTCTATGCAGAGTTTTTTCTTCACCTAGTTGTGCTGGATGGAAATGTGTTTTCTTTTTTCCCCATGTTCATTGCATCTATGCTAGCAAACAATTTAAAGTTCAGCCTCAGCCATTTTGTCTTTCTCAGGAAAAAATGTGTCTGTCTCACAAAATGATAGCATGACTATATACTTAATAGCTAAGCTCACACGGCTGCCAATACAACAACACTTGCAGCAGCAGCTTATGCTGCATTAGGAGTGCTTGGAAGTTGCCAGAGCAGTTTTACTAACGGGGGTGAGGAAATGCGTGTCTCTAACCAGCTGCAGTTTGCAGACCTGGCACAGGCCATGCAAGAGTTCAGACCTGAGAAAGGTGTGGCTAAAAGAGAGAAGTATGCAAGTCTGTAGTCTGAGCAGTGCATCTCTGTGTTGAAATAAACTTTCTCCAAGGGCTACCTATCATGACCAATACATAGCCAAACATGCAGAAATATGTGCATTATATGGAAGACTGGATTCAAGTCACACACTTGAATGCAGTGTGTATACTTGTATCTCTTTTCCCCTGTTGAACTGAATGATCAGTAATCTTCTAAAAATATGCTAAATGACAGTTGTATAGGTTACAAAGTCAAGTGGTTAAAGTATAGAAAATGCCTAATCTGTCATTATGCAAAACGTGTATATTCAGAAGAATTCAGTGTTTGTGTAACCTCATATTTTTCATAGTGCTTCATCTCCATTGAGTAAATATTTCAGATATACCTAAGTTTCATGTATATTATAGATTATTCTATACAACCAGCATCTGTGGGAAGGTATTCATAGGCATGGTAGACATGTGAATGACACTCTGAAGTAAAAATTCTATCATTACACTAAACGTGGCTGGCGGGATTTCAACAGATGGAATTAAATGATTAGCATAAGGAAATAGCTGATTTTAACTACACAGGGTGGTGCAAAGCACAAGTCCTGCTGTGTGATTAGGCCTTTATGTTTATTCATTCACACTTAAGTAGTTCCTTTCTGTGTGAAGCAGCCAGCAGTGCAGTAAGAATGGTCCCACTAGATTACATACTTCTTGTTGCCACTATGGCATCTTCTTTGACAAGGAACATTACTGGCAACAGTATGAGACAATTTTTTCAAGTGGAAACAACAAATATTCAAATATGGAAATATTGCTGTAATTTTAATACTGTTGATTTCCATATTTTCTTCAAAGTATATAGTCAACTTCACTAAAAAGCCATGTGAGAATATCTTTATTATCTATGTGAACACATCTAGAGTTCTGTCCAGATGAATTTTGTCTTTTCATAAGTTATTTCCACTTCTAAAGACTCTGAAGTTCAAATTATGTTCTTTGTTATACCCATCATTTTGATACCACTATCCAGCATTTCTTTCAGAACTTTCAGAAACACTTTAACTGTCCTCCCCTTTAACTTACATGGTGATCAAGTAAACCTGCAAACACAAAACCAAGTGTTGCTTCAGTATCCAAGTCACAATGAAAGACAGAAGAGCATCACCAAATGCTCTACATAATGTTTCGGCTTCTTTTTGATGTTTCTTCTTTGAGGAACACTGAGAACTCTCTGGAGTATCATTCAGTTTTTTCAGTATCTCAAGCAAATAATCATAATGGTGTTTTGTTAAAATACTTAATAGATCTCAGAAGAAAAGTGAACCACAGTTTTGAGCATAGATCAGTCATAGAAAATAGCTTCTGTGTTGATGCTAACCTATAACTTTAGCCTAGCTTCTTGTTTGAGAATTAATTGAATGGATTGGTATCTGACTAAAGGTTTGCTTCTGATCGATAAAAATTTATATTCTCTGCAAATTAGCACCTATGTAGCAAAACCTCAAAAATTAAGAGCATAAAAATTTGGAAGGCAACCGTGAAGTTATGATAGCTTCACTTCAGTAGACTTTGCTTTACTCATAAATAACAGTATGTTTCTTATGGGAGAAGAGGACTCAAGGTGTCATTAGCACTTGGACTCGATGATCTCAAAATTATTATGTGATTAACTATGTGTGTTCTTGATCAGTTTGAAAATGGGGTATAGAGAGGTACATTATTATTAGGATGGAATTTAACAGAAGCACCTGATGTCAGTGGTTCTATTTATGACCCCCCAAAATGAAACAGGTTTGTACTCTTGTTTCTTCCCAGCTCCTTGGATTATTAGCCAAAAGAATAGAAAACACAATATATTTGTAGAAGACCAAAACAGGAACAAATGTTCCATTCAGTTTCTAAATATATCTTTGTATTTGTTAATACGTGTCTTTTTAAAACTGATTTTTTAAATTATTATTATTATTCATAAATTGCCCTGAGATACAATATCACCCTAAAACATGCTGACTAAACAAGAACAGCTAGTTTGGTGTCTGTTCCTCTCCAACATAGGCTCTTACTTCTCAAAATCATTTGATTCTGTAGGAATGAAAAAGACAGAGAAATTAGTAGTTATTAAGGGTAACATTAATGGTTAGAAAGAAACCTTTGAGACAGTGGGTGTTATTCCTGGACAGAGCTGTAGGGCCAGGAAAGCTGTTGAAAAACCTGAAATTTTTCTAGCATTTGTGTATTTTACAGACTGTGTCCATTACAAATGCAATACCACAGTGCACTACTGACACTGCCTTCTTACCTCTAGAACAAATTATACAAGTAATAATGAGGAAAACCACAGCTTGCTTTTACCCTGCTATCTTCCAGTTCTAGAAAACAACAATAGTGGGGAAGGGGAGAAGTGCATCTAATTTCAGGTTTTGTCTTTACAAATTTCTTCCTTTCTCATTGACTGAAGTTTTTGGATTCTCCTGTCTTTGGTGGATAGCTCCCTGTATCAGGTAAAAGTTTTTTTTTAAATACAGCTTAGCATCAAGCTGTTAGCAAAATCAGAAAGAAACCTCTTAACACCAATTATTAATTTGAGCCCGGGAGCCCCCAGAAAGAGGGTGAGTGAGCAAGCAAGCAAGCTAGCAAGCAAAACTAACAAGCTAACAAAAGGAACCCAAAAACCTATAAACCCTCCAGATCCCTCTGCTTTATATCGAATATGACATATATGGGCTGGAATACTTCATTGGTCAGTTTGGGGTCACCTTCCCTGTCCCCTCCTCCCTGCAGGTGCAGCCTTTCACGTTCCTGCACCCTCCAATGTGGTACACAAGATCCAGCAGTGGCCTTGGTCTGCACACCAATCCTTGGTAGTAACTCTAAACATGGGGTGTTATCATTGCTTGCAGCAGACACTGTCTGAGAAAACAGGCTGCTAACTTCAGAAAGTGCAGTTAGAAGAAGTGAACTGAAAAGTAAAATCACTGAACAGAATTAGTTCTGTTCTCACTCAAACCAGCACAGCTGGCTATCAGTCCCTCTTGTACTTATAACTTGTTTGTTCTATAGTTTACTTAGTGATGAGAATGGTCTTCATTCTGATTGGTTTATTTTGGTTGTGGCAGTTCATTACACTTTGATAATACAGAATGCATCTGGTTTCCTCACAAATGTATAATTCCCCCCATTTTGAGCTCCTTTACTTTTGTCATTAGAGCTCAACCGTTAAATGTATTTATTCTTTTTTTGTCTTAGCCTCTATGAGTCTACAATAACTACCCAAGCAACTGATTAGTGCATATATACAGGCAAACATTATTTATTAATTACTATTATTTATTTTTCTATTATATATATTTATTATATTTTATATAATTTATATATTAATTATTATTATTATTTATATATCATTACTTCTTAATCTTAAATATTTCTTAATCCAGATACTCACATCAGGTATTCATGATGTCAAACAGATTCAGACCTCATAAAACTCAAGGGAGATATCATTTCACTGAATTTCATATAAAACCTTCGTTGATTTCCAGATTTCATTTATATTAGTTGAGATTCTTCCTCCTTGATCCACATATGCACAATAACTTTAACATTGTGCACACACTTTTGAATCTAAGACTCTATCTAAGGCTATTTGGTCTCATATATCTATTTTTGTCTATTGTCTCACTTCTTTAAAATAGATTTTACTACATCCTGAGCTTTATTGGAGCAAGTGGGAAAAGCCTCTGGCCACGCAGAGGAAGTATTTACTAACACCAAAAGATGTTTATATCCCTCTTTTTGGGGAAGTTCAGTGAAATCCACTTATCAATAATATCCTGGTGAGTTTCCCTTCTTAATATGTCTTAAGGGGGTCCATCTAAGATTTAAAGGATTATTTCTTAAGCATATTTCACACTTTCCCACTACTGTCTACACTTAATACTTGGTTTTGTAACTTAATTAACATTGATTTTATTCCCCAATGTGTTTCCTCGTGTTTCTGTCTTGCTAATTCAATCATGAGGGAAGGAGGAATTATTATTCTTCCCTGTTCAGTCACCCATGACTCTCCCTTTCTTGTGGTTTTTCAACACTTCAGCTAAATGGTTATCAGCATCACTATATTGAGGTTTTCTCTCCTTAGGGTGCCAAAGAACTTTTGCTGGCACTACAGCTAAAACGCCTTGTTCTGCCACCTGTTTAGTCGTGACATCTGCCAACTGATTACCAATATTTACTGGAGTGTTTTCTTTTTGGTATGCCTTAAAATGCATAATGCAATGTATTGCACAGCTTGTAATAGTTTTAATATCTCCTCCCAATATTTTATTGGCAAGTTTTGGGTGGACAACAGACCTCTCTTCTTCTAAATTGCTCCATCGGCATGAACCACCCCAAAGGCATATTTTTAGTCTGTCCAAATATTTACCTACTGTCCAGTAGCAATTTCTAAAGCCTTGGTTAAAGCAATTAATTCTGTATTTTGGGAAGAGGGCTGCTTGGAAGCTTCCTCTCCTCCATTATGCTCTCAGTGGTTACCACAGCAAAGTCAGCCATCTGTGTTCCATTTCCAATGAAGCTGCTCCCATCAGTATACAGCTCCAGATCAGGGTTGTCCATAGTCTCATCCTTAAGATCTGATCAGCTTGCATAGACCTCTTTGATGGCTTACAGTCATGAGACAGATCTGCAACAGACTCTTTAGGCTTAGAAACATGGCAGGATTTACTGACGTTGTTTTAAGATCTACATTTTGTAGGAGGACCACCTGATATTTGAGAATTCGGCTAGGAGACAACCACTGTCCTTCTTTCTGTTCTAAGACTGCTGCCACTATGTGTGGGGCAAACACAGAAATTTTCTGTCCCTTGGTCAGTTTCCTCGCCTCCTCTACCAAGAGGACTGTGGCTGCTACCACTTGTAAACATCCTGGCTATCCCTGGCTCACCAAGTCTAATTACTATTCCACTGGCCTTCGCTAGGTTCCCAACCATTGGGTTAGGTCCCCTAAAACTAGGTGACACCACTCATGTACAAATAATTCAAAGGGTTTGCTCAAATTAGGGAGCCCTAGAGCAGGAGCTTTCATCAGAACCACTTTAAGTTCCTTAAATGCATGTCGAGTTTCATCAGACCATTCCAGATGGAGGTTCACCCTTTTTAATGTCTCATACAGAGGTTTTGCATTAAGTCCATAATTTGGTATTAATAGTCTCCATTACCCAGTTATTCCCAGGAAAGCCCTCAGTTCTCTGGAAGAAGTAGGTTCAGGAGTCTTGCAAATGGCTTCCTTGCGATTCAGTCTCAACCTTCTTTCTCCCTGTGACAGCTCAAATGCAAAATATATCATGCTGCTCTTGACAATCTATGCTTTATCATTGGATACTCTATACCCCAATTAGCCAAAAAAGTCCAGGAGATTTACAGTCAATGTCCAGCACTGGTTCCTTTCTTTTGCCACAATAAGAAGGTCATCCACATAGTGGAGTAGGCTTCCTTTGGGCTTTTCCAGTCTCAAATCCTCCAGCTCCTTTGCTAATTGGTTCCCAAATATGGTGGGACTGTTCTTCAATCATTGCAGCAGCACCATCCAGATGAACTGGGATTTTTGTCCTGTGTATAAATTCTCCCACTCGAAAAAATTATTGTCTGACTTTCTGGGCTAACAAGTATGTAGAATAAGGCATTCTTAAGATCTAACACTGGAAACCATTTTTGGCTATCAGTCAAAGCAGTTAAAAGAGTATATGGATTTTTCGCTACAGGGTAAAGGTCTTCTATTTTATTTATTGCTCTTAAATCCTCTAACCATTCTTGTTCGTTCTACAGTTCCCTTAATGATGAGAATGGTCTTCATTCTGATTGCTCCAAGTTCTTTTTGGTTGTTGCAGTTAATTATACTTTGATAATACAGAATGTACCTAGTTTCCTTAAAAACGTATCAAAGCTTTAAGACTGAAGAAATCCTGGCCCTAATGTATTGAAAGCAGCTATTATTTAGAAGACTAAATTTAAAATGTTACATTTATATTCAAAGCTAAATAAAGCATAAATTTCCTATATTTTATATTACTCTATATTTCATATTTATTTATATTTTCCATAAAATTAGTGTGTTTATTATCTTCATGTACTTGAATACAAAATAACCCTGTTTAATAAAGCACTTGCTTATAGTTGTACAGCTGCCAAATTTGCATTTCATTAATTGCACACAGAAAAAATAGTTTCAATCATGTATTTGAAATTAGCATAATTTCTTATTTTAAATTAATGTTGCCTATGCACTTGCTGTAAATTTAGGGTGATATTCCTGCATTTAAACCAAATTGCTAGGTCTGAACACATATATGTGGCCTGAAAGTGAGTGGCAACCCTTTTTTCAATAGATCTAAGCTATTTCTATAGAAGAAATATCTCCTTATAGTTTATTTTCTAAATTACTCTAGACCTTCTGGATGGTCAGTCTGCAGTAGGTTTTTGTGTACAGTAGTGGTTTTCACAGCCTTTACTCCTCTAATGTAGGTCAGGCAACTATTCTGTTATCTGTACTCTGGTTTTTCAGCACAGATGTGTACTCTAAGCCCCAACTTTCTGAAGAACAATATCAATGATACAAATATCTACAAGTGTTAAAAACTTGCTTTATTTCCCATATTTCAGAATAGCCTGGAAATGCCACCATAGTAGTTTAAGCTATCTCCTCTCTATTTTCCCTTATCCTTCCTTTATTTTCCCTTAACAGTTTCCAATTTGTAATTATTTTTAGTCTTTCATTCACGTGTGTAGTACCATCACTTTCAATGTTAAGGCACTTAGATATCTTTTGGAGTACCTGTATCTCTGAATTGTTCATTATCTGGAGAATTTTTCAAGGCATTAACTGTTAACTGCCCATCTCAGTACCTTTCCTGACCCTTTACAGAACTATTCTCCACTCTCTCTGTTAAATCTACTCCAGAACACTTTGTGCATATGTGGTAGAAAAGTGTGGTCTGGCTTGCAAGGCCTGGTTATTATTTTTTGTGGTGAGAACAGAAAATTTACCTTAAATGTATATTTAGAACTGCAATGAAATGTTTTAATCATTTGCTAAAAATATTAAATTATCTAGAAATATAAAAATCTAGGGTTAATGTTGGGAGCATCTTTCTACATAATTCTGAGTTTAAGTCTTGTGAACTGCAATGCTGGATGTAACTTTCTTATTTATACTTTCACCTTGTAGCTAGTTCCTTATTGTTTTTCATTAGAACAAGTATGTAATAGTTGCCAAAGATGTCAAATAACAAATTTTAAGCCTTATCTAGAAATACAGTCTAATTCATTTTCTTTATTGAAGTCCAGGATGCACAGAGTTCAAATCACATATATTACAGTGTTTGATATTTAAGCTTTAAATTTATTACATACGTCTATACAAAAACTAACTTTTCCATTTAGGAGAGAAATGCTCCACTACACAGACCAACCAGTTCATTAGAAGTATGTCATTTTTATGGTTTTATTATTTCGCTTTTCTCAGTTTAATTCTTCTTTTTCATGTTTGATTTGTTTCTTCAGAAATAAAAAGTTCAGCAAAAAACTGTGAATTCTTGTGTGCTAAGGCTGTTTCCCACTGGCTGACATGCCTCAGTGTCCTGAAAGACTATTTCATATATTGTAAGATTATTTCTGGATCATTGTATTCTTAATAATAGAAGATGATGGGATCAGCTATAGTAAATCCTGAACAAAGCAAAGTAGCCTGGTCATTTTATATTTGAAATATCATAAAAAAGACAATTCTGTTCTAAAAATGGGAAGTAATAGTAATGATAAAGGCTATTCCTCTAGAAAGAGTAATCAGCAATAGGCAAATGTGTAGTCATAGAGCTAGCTAAAACTGTATTGCACATGAAACCTGATGATTAAAAAATTCAGTGAGCTGACCAGTTAGATTTATATCTGATATCTGAGTGATTCTGACTGGCTATAGTTTACCCATTAGCAAAGAAATAAAAGAACATGACGTACTGCATGTAAATTACTAAAGGCAAATGGACTCATTTTCAAGGGTAGGTTTTCTGCTATTTATTTTGCGTATCTTCATGTGTCATAGTAAATTTAAATGAAAAAGCAGTCCATTCATTAATACTTAATGGAGAAGAATATTTTTTGCATCTGCTTCATGTTAACCCTGTCAGGCAGCTCAGCCCCACCCATCTGGTCTCTCAGTTCCCCGCAGTGGGATGGGAGAGAGAATCAGAAGGGTAAAAGTGAGAAAACTTGTGAGTTGAGATAAAGACATTTTGATAGGGAAAGCAAAAGCTGTGCATGCAAGCAAAACAAAACAAGGAATTTATTCATTGCTTCCCATCAGCAGGCAGTTGTTCAGCCATCTCCAGAAAAGCAGGTCTCCATCACATGTAATGGTGACTTTGGAAGACAAATACCATAATTCTAAATGTGTATGTATGTGTCCTTCCTCTTTCTTCTTTTCAGCTCTAATTGCTGATCATGATGTCATATATGGGATACTCCTTTGGTTGGTTGGGGTCAGGTCTCCCAACTGTGTCCTCTCACAACTTCTTGTGTATCCCGAGACTATTTGCTGTCAGATGTATGTGAGAAACAGAAAAGGCCTTGAGGCTGTGCCAGCACTGCTCAGCAATATTTAAAACATTGGTGTGTTAGCAACACTGTTCTGGTAACAAATCCAAAATATAGCACCATACCAGCTACTATGAAGAAATGAACTCTATCCAAGACAAAATTAGTACAGCAACTCTCTGTACAACTTCCAGTGAAGTTTTAAGCCTGACTACATGTAGCCTTTCTAACTGCACTTTTGACTTACCAGGGTATTAATTCCAGCTCCCAGTCACTAGTTAACTCTTTCATTGACATGAACAAAATTTCAAGCTAGTAATCATAAGAATAGAATATATGCCAAGACTGTGGGAAATATGTGACTAAAATGAGATTACTTGAAGAGATTAATTAAGATAAGAGTTCCACCAAGCTTCTACATGTGGTCAAATGAAAGTGGCAGGCTCTTGATTTAAATTGTCTTTTTGTTATATCTTTACGTTACCTGTCTCACAAGACTAACCTCTAAACTTAGGCACTTAAATTTAGGTAGTGTGTGCCATCTATATAATTCTATATTATTTACTGTAGAATCATCCATTCTTCTCCGTGTTTCTTAAAATACCTCAGTCAAAATTATTAGTCTGCAAAAAAATCTATGGGTCACCTCCGCCTTATGCTACAGTTGGAATAAGAGTATAAAGATAACATACTTAGTATTTTGGTTATTATTTTACAAATCAAAATTTTTGCTTTTATTATTTTTAAAATCATTATAAATATTTTGAAAATTTAAATTATTAGTTAGGAAGAAAACTGTCTGTAGTTACAGATAGGAGTCAGGAAGCAGATTGTGATTGTACTATCACAAGGTACTTTTAAGATAAAACTACACATTAAAAAATGTAGTATATATTCTGTTTTTCCATTTTATACTGATACTTACTTGGCTGAGAGGTGTCTGTATGTGCATAAATCAATCCTTGTCAATAATTATGCAGCGTGTTACATGATTTGGATAGGTGTGTTAAGCTTTGAAAGACCTTGATTCTAGAAACTTAAGAACTTCATAAGTTGTTGTACGCTACTGAGCTTCAAGTATATGTTTCTTGAAATCTTGACTTGAATATTTTGCAAGGAAAAGAGGTACACTGTTTCTCACCTTTGCATCAAGCTTGATAGAGCACCACTTCACAATGCTCTGCTTATAACTTCCTTAAGTGTAACCATGAGTTTACTGCCTAACAATTGCCATTAGTTTGTAATCATAAAATGGTCAAGTGAGCAGTAAGTCTCAGAGCATCATTATCGCATATCCTTATGATACATGAAATGCCTTTAGAGGGACTCATACATTTTTATGGAGAGTAAATGAGAGTTGTGTCCCTATGTCCGACCCTAATGGAAATTTGCAGTCTTGAATGTCAATATAAATCTTTCTGAGAGCTGTACACAGCATTCAGAAACGCAGTAACAGCTGTTCATATCTTTCTGAGAAGGTTACACATTTTATTTCACTGTATTATTGTTGGACAACTTGCTGCCAGCAGTTATTTATTGTTGTTTAATATATGTATATACTCACAGAATTGAGGAAAAAAAAAAAAAAAAAAAAAAAAAACTTCCTTGAAATTTCCATATTTCATTTTTTCCTCTTTTGTTAGGATAAAAACCAAAACCATTGATGTGATCCTTTTTTATTTTGCGTATCCATT
>JANIJG010008375.1:123312-161252 GCA_024611175.1 Megaceryle torquata | reverse complement strand
AAGTGACGCAGTCAGAATAAATGGATTGGCATGTAGCCATATTGGTGTGATTGTCGATACTCGGCCGGCTTCCCATCAGGGACCCTCTTCAGTACACTGTCCAATTTTACTGGAATGGAAGTAATGATCCAATCATTTGGAAATACAAGGAATAAAGTTCAGGTGTTACAACATCACAGTCTGTAAGAACAAGGGCATATCCCACCCATTCATTCAGTGAGAATGAAGTAGAGAAAATGGAGGAAAATAATAAAATTTCCTTTCTTGTACTGAGAGAGACTGGGTGCAGTCTGGGCATAAAGAAATCTGCTACTTGTGATACCAAATGGCAGACAAAGGTTGTTTGATTGCATGGAAGAGGGTATAACAGCTTTTCCAATCTTAAAAATGGTCCTATTAGAGACAAATGAAGGAGTTCTTATCATCATTGAAACAACTCTTTTTGATTAAGTCAGACAGAAGAATCATTTAAGATATAGGAGACAATCAACCATGTTCATATTTGAAGACAGCATCTTACTGACATATCACAAAACAAAAGAAAGGCATTCAAATAATTTTATTTATGAAATACCCCTTACTTATTAAATACACATTCATACAAAGTCACAGTGTAATAGTAATTGATATTTAAGCCAAGATGGGTAGGAATGAATGTCTTTACACTATAGAAGGTGAGTTAATAGAGTCAGAGAGGAAGGAATGATCTACTTAAGGTCATAAAGAAAGCCAGTGAAAATAGTAGGAAGAAGCATCAGTTGTCCTGTTTCTGAAATCTCTATTAAAACCATTAGATCAGTAATTTCCAGTATGGCAGACAGTAAGGTCTTCTGGCATACTTCATGCCAGTATATATTAAAAAAGTAAAACCAAAGCCAACAACAAAATATTGCCCATGACATGTTACTTGCTTACCATTTGGCTGATAAATGGAACCAATTGGAGGCCACTGACAAAACTGCCTAATTCTGCTTTATGTTTCTTATGTGTAGAGTCTGGTTTTGTCCAATCTATAAACCTGTCTTGGTTGACTTGATAGAGAAAAATAAAAGGCATAAAACGCTGCAAGCAATGATGCATCAATGGGAGGAAGCCACTGTCACAGGAAGAGTGGCTGCTGTCACGTGCATGAGCACCACACGCTAGGGATGGCAGCATCCACCAGCTCCAGAATGCTATTGGTCTAATGCAGACACCACTTCTATATGACAAGCAAGTTTCTCACACAGACTGTCAAATAAATATGGGCCAAATATAAGTTAAACTGAAGCAAATATGATTGACTGCTGCACACTCTAAATACTATTTCATGACAGCTTATATTTTTCAACCTAATCCTGTGCATGTATTGCAGTGCCACTTCATTAACAGCTAAACACACATTACAGGCTCTTCCTTAGAACCTTTTTTACAAACTTGCTTGTTGTTGTCACCACAGAAAAACAAAATTTGTTGCAAGAGGACATAGCTAAAGAGATGTAAAAGTGCTTCTTTATGAAGCTATTCATTGAATGTTCCTATGTGAAATGAATTACCACATCACATCATAGCAACTTTGTTTCGTAGATTGCCATCGCTCCCAGAAATCATGGGTAATGAAAGTTTTAATATTCTTTTAGTCACATGAATGCATATTTTAATTTTTGCTATTTGAAGTGAATGTGAATTATAAATTTTGAGAGCAGAGTAGAGTATCAAGGCACATTAGGAAAATAACTACATTTTTGGCTTTCTGTTAACCATTGATATCAGAAAAACAGTTAAACTCATAGAAAATTTTTCAGTCATGGGGTTGAAAGCTCTTGGGGGACCCAAGTAGCCTAATGTAATCACACACCTCTACATCCACATTCAGAGGAGAATAAATCAGACTGACTGCAGGTGAGATAACCTGATCATGAATCTGCATTTCCATGAGACAAAAAATTCTACCTTGAGGACTGCAACCCTATGCCTAAGTGTTCAACTATTGCCCCTGCTGCTGCTCTGAAACTCAGATCTTCTATTTAATTTTTTTTTTTTTTCCCCTCATATGACAGACATACTGGCTTCTGGAAGCTCACCCTCGTTACTTTGCCAATACATCTTAAATCTGAACTGGAGACAGATTTGTTTAGCCCCTAAGTTAATTCATTTTAGTATCTTTCCACTGACACTACAGATACAGGTGGCAAACAGACCAAAAAAATGTAATAGGCTGTCCACATGATGTGGACACTAGCACAGGAAGAAACTAATAACAAAAGATTGATATTCATTTCATATAGTCATCCAATGGTTCTTTCTTTTAAGATAAATGCAATATAAACCATTCTTGGTTTCTGAATAATGCTTTGCCTTTGTCAATAGATATTTTATATGAGATGAAAGACAGTACTAGGGAAGAACTCTGAGAAAAATGTATTTGCCTCTCACACAGATTCTGCCCTCCACATATTCACGGAATATTTCAAGTAATTGAAATTATCTAAGTAAAAATAGATTTCCAGTTACCTGCGAATAAACTTGAGACTACCAGTAAGTTTGTTTTTCTTATTTACATGGAAAATTATACTTATACCTATATATACTGCTACAGTTACTTGAGAAGTGACTTTTATATATTCCAGATGCTTTGATAAATGAACATTATATATGAGAAAAACTCCCTTTTCATACGATTTAAACAGTATACATTTTAAGGACATTTTGTTCTCATGTATGAGGAACTATTTAGAAGTACTCATAGCACAGAAACTGTCAGTGAAAGGATACCAGAAGGTAGAGGATGAATGCTGACACTGCTTTCAAAACCAACCAGTCATTAGATTTAATATTAGAGAGCATACATTGCATATTAGAGTGCCAAGGAGGGAAAATTATGGAAAATGTGGACTTTGCCCTGAATTTCTACCTGGTTTACTTACAAAGACAAAAGGTCAGATCTGAAAAGGACTGAAAACATGCCAGAAGTGCAAAAAACTATCATGATGTGAAAGGGCAAGTTTGAATTAGCTATCTGTGTATCTAATTTTAGCACTGTACATATATATATCATCATAGAATCATGTAGTCATAAAATCAAAGAATGGGTTGGGTTGGAAGGGAGCTTAAAGATCATCTAGTTCCAACCCCCCTTTCATGGGCAGAGACACCTCCCACTAGACCAGGTGCTCAAAGCCCCATCCAAGCTGTCCTTGAACACATCCAGGGAGGGGGCATCCACAGCTTCCCTGTTCCAGTGTCTCACCACCCTCATAGTGAAGAACTTCTTCCTAATTTATATCTACTCTCTTCCAGTTTTAAGACATTACCCCTCACTCTATCACTGCAAGGCCTTGTAAAAAGTCCCTCCCCAGCTTTCTTGTAGGTGACTTTCAGATACTGGAAGGTCACAATGAGATGTCCTCAGAGCCTCCTCTTCTCTAGGCTAAACAAACCAAACTCTCTCAGCCTGTCCTCATAGAAAAGATGTTCCAGCCCTTTGATCATCTTTGTGGCCCTGCTCTGGACCTGTTCCAACAGGTCAATGTCTTTCTTGTCTTGGGGGCTCCAGCGGTGAACACAGTAGTCCAGGTGAAGTCTCAGGAGAGCAGAGCAGAGGGGTAAAATCACCTTCCTTGACCTGCTGGCCACGCTTCTTTAGATGCAGGTCAGGATATAGTTGGCTTTCTGGTCTGCATTTGCACATTGCTGGCTCATGTTGAATTTTTTATCAATCAGCACCCCCAAATCTTTCTCTTTGGGACTTATAATCCATACTCTGCCCAGCCTGTATTTGCACATATATGTATATGTCCAGCCTTTCATATGTTAAAAGGTGTGTCCTGGTGATTTAGTTTTTACTTTCTGTCACCTGAAATATACAATAAAATAGTACAGAAGACAATTCTAAATAGGATTGGAACCAGAGTTCCACAAGGAGTAAAACAATGCAGCAAATGCTGGAAATAGATAAGGAAGTATACTTGGCAAGTCAGACACAGAGAGAAACTATTCACAAAATCTCCAAGGAACAGTCTGTGCCTGTCAGAAGCACTAAATCTACATTTTGTTAGGTTAGATATTTCTGACATTCAAAGAAATAAATGTTCCCATATCCTTTTCAAATGAGTCCCAGGTTGACCCAATTTGCATGGAAATGTTTACACTTCCTTCAAGGTAAATCATCTAAACTTTTACTATGTTGAAATGAAAGCTAATTTATAATTTCCCTATTTACATTACTGGACT
This sequence comes from Megaceryle torquata, assembly GCA_024611175.1. Lineage (NCBI taxonomy): Eukaryota > Metazoa > Chordata > Aves > Coraciiformes > Cerylidae > Megaceryle > Megaceryle torquata. Next base: position 157,040 of record JANIJG010008375.1, on the reverse strand, counting down.
ATTTACAGATTAATATATACCACACATAAATGTAACAAAGACTTAACCAGCTATAGACTTTTGCATTAAAAGCAACATGTAGATTAGTCCCTGTTATGAGATTTTTTTTACTTGCTTTCAGTAAATGAAATCAGCTTTTTTAGCTGCCATTAGGGACAGGAGAGTTATCAGGGTTTTGGCCCAGCTGCATGAAGGAGCTGAATCAGATGGACCAACATTCCCATACTTTTCAGGATGCCATCCAGAGGGACCTGGACAAGGTGGAGAAGTTGGACCATGCAAACCTCATGAAGTTCAACAAGGCCTGGGTTGGGGCAATCCTTGGTATCAATACAGGCTGGGAGATTTTGGGATTGAGATTAGACCTACAGAGAAGGATTTAGGTGGACTGGTGGATGAAAAGCTGGACATGAGGAGGCAATGTGTGCTCACAGTCCATAAGGCCCAACTGTATCACAGGCCACATGAAAAGAAATGTGTCCAGCAGGTCAAGGGAGGTGATTCTGCCACTCAGCTCCACTCTGGTGAGATCTCACCTGGGGTACTGTGTCCAGCTCTGAAGTCCTCAGAACAAGAAGGACATGAACCTGTAGGAATAGGTCCAGAGGAGGGCTACAAAAATGATCAAAGGGCTGTAACACCTCCTCTACAAGGACAGGCTGAGAAAGTTGACTTTGTTCATCCTGGAGAAGAGAAGGCTCCAGGGAGACCTTATTGTGGCCTTTCAGTAATTAAAGGGGGCCTGTAAGAAAGATGGGTACAGTCTTTTTATCAGGGACTGTTGCAACAGGACAATGGTAATGATTTAAAACTAAAAGAGGGTAGAGTAGGTACAAGGAAGAATTTTTTTTACAGTGAGGGTGGTAAAACACTGGAACTGGTTGCCTAGAGAGGTAGTAGATGCCCCATCCAACATTCAAGGTCAGGTTGGACAGGTCTCTAAGCAATGGGATGTAGTTGTAAATGTCCTTGCTCCCTGCAAAAGAGTTGTGTTAGATGACCTTTAGAGGTCCCTTCCAACCCAAAGTATTATATGACTTTGTGATTCTACAATATTTTGGTGTCAAAGAGCTAGCATAACTCGTGGCTCTCACTTCCTCAAGTATGCTAACTGTGAGGAACAGCCTTGTTCTTAACACTGTGATACGTACTGTGGGATTTGTGATACCTACTGCAGGTTATTTGTTTAGTTCCTAAGGGCAAGTGCCAATGACACCACTTACAGCATCTTTCCAAATGCCTGCAGGATTCACTAGCAAGTCCAGGAACAGTGAGACCCCCCAAGATGACTGAATGTTCAGGGGTTGCTTTCTAGAGGTAGCACTGCCAGTTTGTTTTAAATTGAGACATTGTCATTCATTGCCACAGTTGCCTGGAGCATGTTAATAATATCAACAGGGATGATGGAATTTTAAATAAAAGGCACAAAACACAGCTTAGAGCAAGTGTGTGAGTCTATAGGATATTGATGCCACATTATGTTTGTATGGCATCCAATGAGATTTGTTGCTGTAGTCATTTTCTTGCACTACACAGCCATGCAATGGGAAATAGCTGACAATATCACTATAAGTATTGAGGGGAGCATGATAAAGCTTTCAGAACCTGTCAGCAGCATTAGATTTCTCAATATATATGCCATGGTTCTGATTCTGCCTTTGCATGTTAGGAAGATCTACTCTCTTGAGCTTCAGATGGAGACAGGTTATATGTTCAAGAGGACAAGAAGAACGTGAACTGAGCAGCAGCCCTACTGCATGGCTGCTGGTTCCCATCCCCTGACACCATGGGGTGGAATGGAGATGGGGGATGGCAGCAGAGTCAGCGTGTAGTGGGACCAAGTGTGCAATCAGCAGTGCTGTCACTGCCTCGTGGTGGAACTACTTTGCTGATCCAGCAGTCTGCATCAGGAACTGCCTGTTCTGCTCTTGCATAAAAGCTTTATGTACTCCAGTTCAAAAGACTGCACAGGAAGGGGAGGGTTAGATAGGAGCCACAGCACTGTCACACAACTTCAAACATAAGATTGTCCCTTCTCGGTACAAGACTGGCTCTATGTTTGAAAAGATCTATAAACTCCTTCCTAGCCAGACAAGCACAAAAATACAAACGTGTGTATGTATGTGTAAAGAGATGAATTAGCTTTGACATTCAGAGTTCCTTAATTCAAGGGACTCCTTGCTTGCAAGCATTCTGTGCCACAAAATCAAGCTCTGATAACTTATTTGCTCACCATTTAGTAATTATATATGTCAGTCACCCAAAGATGTTCAAATGCTGGAAACTGGAAAGAAGTATCAGACATTTTTTTAAATACAGTGACTGATTCCATGATTTATTCATGAGGTTATAAGGTACTGTTGGGTTTAGCAATCACTCCATAAATAGGGCAATAAAAGCACAGACCAACACCTTTCACTTACCCTAGTAAGTAACTTCATGGTCAGATTTGTATGGTATACTGAGCAGAAAGCCATTTTCTATCAGATAATGAAAATATTTAGAAAACCTCTAGAGCAGTGAGGGTTATAGAACTCCTAAAACCGTAATTGTTTTACACCATTATTAGAATAAAAAAATTGGGAAATTATTGACGTTTCCCAGTAAATAAGGTGCTACACAAAATAACCCTCAGGCTGCTAAGAAAAGCCTTTTTGAATTCCATGGAAAAGAGAGGTTACTTTTTCATCTATCTTCGACTGCATAACAATATGCTTGTTGTCATAAAACTTTTTCCATAAGCAGACTGGTGGAACTATCATTCAGAGTAGTGTATTATACATAATTCCAAATCAGACCAAAAAAAAAGTTAAAATACATCTTAACAAATGTAATTCTCTAAGGCTCACCAACCTTCATTTGCGTAAGGCAACCACACATACTCTGCAATAACTCCTCAGCGTATCAATTCAAGTCTAAAAAAGTTAATGAGAAATTATAATGCTCGTTATTTAAAAAACAAAAAAATGTTTGAGTTCACTTAAAAGTTGGTCCTGTTCTAGCTAATATTTTTATTCAGTGTTCTTTTCTCTGGGGTGAGAACTGGATCTAAATCTTTCTCCCCCCACAGAGAAAAGGGAGCAGCATGCATGAGGTGTGTGGTTCTGATTCTGAAGAGTTTGTGTGGACTCTGCTTCATCAATAGGTGAGGCATCTCCAAGGAAAAACCTGGGGAGGCTCAAGTAACAGCAACAGTTGCACTGGCTAATATAATCCCACCAAACTGCTTTAAATCATTTGCATTCAATACATATTAGACACCTATAAAGAAATGGAATTTATCCTGTAACCAAAAGTACAACAGAAACTCCAGATCTCAAAGAACACAAGAAAGCCTGAAGGAAATCAGAAAAGTATATTAACATGATCAAAATGTTCATAAATCAACTAAAAAACAAGCTTCTGAATTTCTGTACTGTATAAAGTCTAGTAAAAATATACTAAGAAAATCAGCTAAACCTTTAACAGATTCAGCTCAATGACTAAATGTAATATTCATGTCACATAATGGAAGCTGCCCAACATTATTAAAAACAAATATACTTTGTAATAATTTATTTTACCTATGTATTAGATCACATAGCTTGTTTTTCATGCAGGATTTCTGTATATTTTTGAATTGTTATCATGAAGTTAAATTACTTATAAAGGATGAGTATGTGGCATTAAAATATTTGGTAGATTCACCATAAGGTACATTAATGACTGCAAATTCTCTTTAGGTGGTGTCATTTAATTAAACCCAGGCAACAAGACAGAGTTAGGCCTTTTAAGTCCCGCCTGGTACATCATCACATCCCTCACAAAATTTGACTTTCCAAGGACAACTGGAATGGCAAGACAGGATTCCTGGGTTGGAAACCAGGTAGGTGTCTAATTGCAACTAGTCAAGGTACTTTAATGGATGTAAAATATTCTTAGTGATAAGATCCAGTGTGATTTCAGGGATAAGGAATAATCTTAAAAAAGAACAAAGGGGGTGTAAATTGGTGGGTCTTGAACTACCACCAAGGGCTAGACTTATTCTGTGTCATTTTGGGAAGCAGGCTTATATGCATAAATTCAGGGGAAAAACCTATTTCTTTTTAAAATGCACCACCTCAAGATCTGTGGCTGCTAGAATGTCTCCTTCTTTCAAATAAACAAGCCAGCAGTTAAATTTGTGCCCAGCTACCACCTTCCAAATCTATCTTCCAGCAATAATAAGAAATTTTCATATGCCAAGCGCCTTCCTAATTCTCAGACAAATCATTAGCAATGTGAACTGTTTTACAACAGGTGAAACTAAGGAGGTTACACATGATTAGCCTAAAATCACAAAGGCAGCCTTTGTCTGAGCAGAATGTAGAGCTGAGCTAAATAAATAATTGCCAGTCCTGCTACCTGACTGCCTTCAGAAGCCAGGCAGCTTTGTGCCAGGAGGGAAGAAAGTTATGGTTTACACTGTATGGTCAAACATATATATATACTTCACATTGTTATGCCAAAAGTAGTTCAGTCAGCTTTTAGGACGCCATTTGGGAATTCATCTACTATTGTTGGACACATCTTCACTTCCTGTTTTTCTGGATGATTCATTTCAGGAAGTGCACAGGCCACAAAAATACACAAACCCATCAAAATGAACTAAACCTGACTGAACCTATGTTTTCCATGTAAAGCAAAAGCACAATCTCATGTCTTTGCAGAAAAAGCTTGAACTTTCAATGACATTTAAATAATTTTTTTTGCCTTTTTCAACACCTCACCATTTCCTAATTTTCTCAGCTACAAAGTTTGGCATTGAACTTGATGAGTTTAACAAAGCAAATTAAAAGTGGGGAAAGATAAGTTTTATGTGTGGAGAAAAAAGAAACTCATTGATCCGCACCAGCTTTTTCCATCAATCAAGAAATATAAATACAAATAGTTCATTTACAGCAAATTAGTTTTCACAAGGAATTTGCAAAATAAAATATAGTTGCAGTCTCTATAGCCGCAGTATACTTCACATAAAATAATCTACTCCTATATTAATAGCCTGACACAACTTCCATGAGAATGTCAAAGCTGTGCTTTTTTAATGTAGTTGGGTTTTCTTCCTAAAATAGATGTAGAAAGAGCCAAAGATTTATTTCCTCATCTGATCACGTCTTAATGTTACAACGTCCTCAGTGCACTCACATCTCAGCAGTAAACTGTTCTTCTGGGTTTTTTCAAGGCAACTAACAAAAATCATCATTATTTTGACTACTTACTAACCTTTTAACTGTTGCCCTAACTACATGCTCACCAGCATCTGTCTCATAAAACTTCTGTAAGAATCACAGAATTGCTGAAAAAATTATTTTTACAGTGCAGTAGAACTGCTAAGCTTTTGCCTCATTTTTGATTAATTTCATGCCTGACTCAGTCAGAGATTAGGCCCTGACACAGGTTATAATTAAATATTGAAATCATGAAGTGCAAGAATGTTTAATTTTTAAAATATGAGTTTTAATTTACCTCATACAGAGAATAGCTCTGGTCACCTGCAGAGATGCATTACACACTACATTGCCTAATGTAGGATGCCTGAATAAGGCTGAGCATACAGTTAAAGTAAACTAATGCAATTTACTGAACAGCAGTCAAATATTTATCCAGTTGATGAAGCAGACTTTATGTGAAACTCAGACAATAATTAAAGAGAAACCTTGCTTAAAACATGCTTATTCCAGTTTTCACAAATATGTTATACCAAAGCAGCATCTTCCTTTTCTCAAATATTGATGTTCTCCTAACACATTATACAGTGAGCTTGTCCTTGGCATTCTCTTGACTATTTAATGAATACATTTCCTGGCATTTGCCTTATCTTTGTTATGTTGTTCTTTGGAGAGCTAAAACTATTAGTTAGCCCTTGACAAAAAGACATCAGAGCAAGCTAGTAAAAGGTCTTACAGTATCAGAGTTATTAACATGGTGTTTGATTAAACTATAGAAAGATGGGGAATAGATACTACAGAATATGTCCCCTGTACTTGGACTTTCACAGCCTTGGATGTTTTTTCACAGAACTTTCAGATTTGTTTTTGTCATTTTATCTGAGCAATAGTCTGAATAGTCACCGTCTGAATACTAATTCTATTATTATTTTGTTAGTGCTGTATCTCTATCATTCCAAAACGATTTGAATATGTCAGATATTTCCAGTTCCTCAGAACAACAAAAAAAAATGCTTCAAGTCTCAGTTTTCACAGTAAAAAAGAATTTAAAATCCTTTCATTGCAACAACCCAAAATATGTGTCAAGGAGATAAATGTTCTACACAATATAGAACAAAAGGTAAACAGTTAGCATACAGACATTTATAGTATTATAAATGGTCTCAATTTTTACTTTATAATATTGAATTTTGTATACTGCATAATTTAAAAGCATTATTAAATCTTCAAGTTTCAAAGCACTATTAGAATCAGGAAGCCTAAGTGGTTGTTCTTCAGAAACACCTAACACTAATCACAGTAACAGAGGAGGCAGAATTTTGATCTGATCAATGTTTCTGAAATAGATGGAAGTGTATTTCCGTAATAATCTACTGACCAGTAGTGAAGAATATCTACTCATTGGCTAGTAACAGTCCTTAGGAAATCCCCAAATTTTTCAGTAATAAAAAGCTGATGAAATGTTGATATCCATCACCTTCAAAATACATCGTATTTCAAAATACACCCAACAAATGGCAATTCACTTAATCCAAACACTACTATTTTTTGCAACACAGCTGGATAATTTGACATAAATTGTCTGTGTGAGATTTCTCCTGCACTGAAGTGGCATTTTTGTTTTGACAGCTTTTTTTTTTTGCTTTGATAATGTCACGTGTGTAAACAGCCCTTACATCAGGAAGACTAATATTGCATTTTTAAGAAGTCGGAATTATCTTATCTAGATCACAAGAGTAATAAAACAAATGCCAACAACACCAAATTAGCATATCAGAAAAGCTCTTGAGCAAGAGCCTAACTGGCATAAACTACCATAACTACTTCAGCAGGCTGTGCCAGTATACATCAGCTGGGGTTCTGGCGTGGTATTTAGAAGCTCCATCCAGGCACACTTCATTTTCATCTGCAGCCTCCAGCCTGAACCAGCTGCATCTGCAAACAGCTAGGCAGCTGCCTTGTGATTTCTGTATCTATTTATCTTCTTGAATGTGCAGTATCACCTCGGTCCTTGCCATACTTAAAGCCAATATACCACAAACAGTTACAGATATAAGTACAATGCTGCTGTTCTTATGTGCCATAGGGGTCAGGAAAATTTAGAGTATTTCTGCATGTGCGAGCTCTTTAAAATTAGAAAGTTAATGCTTATTAACAATAGGACACCACAGCAACCAGTTTGAGCTAATTCAGATTTGGCACTGTATTCTGCTGTTCTGTTTGCAGTATTCATGTCATTGTTCAAATCATATAGGAAAATAACAAATCAAAAAGTTTAACTGAGGCACTACTCACCAGTAAACTTATCTGGGGATTGTCAGCTGGTATCTTTTTGTAACAATCCCACCTAACTTGTTTCCTCTCACCTAAGTGAGGGAGGTTGCTGTCAGCCCAACTTTCTACTTGCCTTTTCACCAATAATTGAGAAACTGAGAAAAAGCAGATATTTTAATTTTAAATAAGACATTAACAAACTCAGGCCTATTTGACCAGCTTTATTACTGCTCATAGAATTACATAAAGCACCTCCTTGACAGCACAGATACAACATGCAGGAAGAACTGAAGCACCAGGAGCTCAAGCAGGACCACTAGTGCTGTCATACTGTATCAGATTTTGTGGTGATTTTTACAATATGTTGTTGTGGTGGATTCGTACAGGATCTTCAGGTTTGTCGTAACATAACTTAAGGTTGGACCCAACCCTAAGCTTTCCAGGATTTAAATGTAACATCACAAAGGTTTTTCTTTGTTACACTAATGTTTTTAATGGTTTTGTTTTGTCTTGTTTTGTTTTTAAACAAGTGCCCAATTAAGCAAAAAAAAATCCATTAAAGTATGAAATATGACAGAAAATTTAAAACTATTTTGGCTATAGTATTTTGTAAGTAACTATGTTCTAATGTTTTAAATACTTTTCAATATGGTTGGGTTTGTGTTCTTTTCCCCAAAAGGTTTCAGAGTTAGTAAAAATATTTTAGCAACTATTGTGCACCTCCAGATAAATCCCGACCTTTTAGCTGTAGGTAAAATGGGATCAGATTATAGGACATCTGTCATTATTTGAGGATAACTTTGGTTTGTCTGCAAAGATTATTGAATGCCTGTAGATTCTGGAACCTATTTAGAGCCATTGTGATGGTGATTCACATTATATGACATTACACAGATTATTTTTCTGTTCAGATAGTTCATTTTAAAGATCCCATTTTAGCATAATAACACTTTTTAAAGCACAGAGGAGTTTTATGGCCCATCTGTGTCCCAAAGTCACTGAGACCAGCCTAGTCCCTACCTCTCTGTCCATAAACACACACAGATGATCCCAGGACATCACACAGTAGCAGATTAATCCACAAAACTTCCATCTTCATTCCTCTGGTTTACAACTATCAAGCATTTCCCAAGATCATACAAAAACTCATACTGCTAATCCCAAAACCATTGACACTGCAAAAGATGCAATTTATTCCAACAGGAAATATCCAACACATGAAATATCTTAGGTGAAAATACCCAAAGATTCTTGTCTTCAAAGCTCGCATGTTTACACCATTATACCTCTTTTGTGTAACACTGACTTATTCTCCTTCTACTTATACCTATTTACTCCAGAGATCTGAATGAGTCTAACCAGTGTAAGAGCATCTCATGCTTTTCTGGCTTTCACATCATCTTAGCTATAATCCTCACATGTTATTTATCGAGATCTAAGATTGTAGCCAGGGAAGCTGTCACAAGATTGATTCTGTGTTGTCAAAAAGGAAAAAAAAATAAATAATGCTCGAAGGGCTTAATACTGTGGCCCTTAATTAAAAGACTAATTGTATTTAATGGATCCACTCTAGGGGCCTGTGGGAGTGGGTCTGAACAGATTATGTATTTTCCCCTAGAAACTTGCTTGGCATGCACCCACTAAGAGCAAGACTGATTCACATGCCAGAGCAGGTGCCACTAATACAGAGGGCCGTGAGTTTAGCCTGCCAGAAAGGATTCATTTTCACATTTAACCATTCGCTGCAGCAAGATACATGGGTACACGCTGGCTTGTGACTGTTACAGCCCCATGCTATTTTACAGCGCATAGAATCTGTAATGGAAGAAATCATTCCACAATAAAAATTATTTAAGATGGCCTTACTTAGCTTGTATGCATCATAGGGCATCAAATTATTTTACATGGTGCATAATGACCAGCTATTGATGTTCTCCACTCAGGCTTACCAAGTGAATGGAAAACTTCACCTATGCAAAAGAAAGGTTCATCATGTCATACTATACAATGTCTTGCCTTGATGGCTACTACTGAAGATTAAATAACAGCTAACAGCTACTTAGACTAATTCCAGTGTTCTTGCAAGTATTTCTTCTGTACCTCTACACATGCATATCTGTGTGTATGCATACAAGTCTACATAAGTACTAATGTTGTGATCACATTAGCATACTGTAAATGTTTGTTTGACATGAAATGTTATCTAAGTACCAGAATCCAGTTGAACAATGCAATGAACCATCATCTCACTACTCCAATGAGTAATATTTTTTAATAAATAAGTAAACAAACTTTTAGAAGTCATCATATTTCCTTCAAAGACTGATTTTTTGGTTTTGTTTTTTTTTTAATGGGAAATGTGTCTCCTAAAAGAAGTCCCACTCATATAGTCTAAGTTGGAGGCTATCTTCTTGATGCTTTGGAAGAAAATATTCTTCCCCACCAGACATTCTTAATGCTGATAGATCAATAAGCTAGATTCGTTTTCCCATCTTTATATGCAAGTGTGTCTGTGTAGACACAGTCACCTTCTTTCATTTGAAATGTAAAAATAATGCCAAATTCTTGTTTGACGTTATTAGATGACAATTGCTCATAGAACTATAACCTTACTTATGCAAATCACTAGAGTTCATAGTAAGTCTGACATTTACAGAATTAATGAACTAAATAATTAAGTGACCTGGTAAGTGAATTGGTAAACCAGAACTATTAATCTTTTAATGAATTCTTTACTATCACTTAAATAATAAATTTTTTGCATAATTTTAAAGGATTACAGTAAAGAAACATTAGAATAGAAAATCCATTATGTAAAGGAACGTTGCTTTTATAAATCTGCCGTTATGTCTCTTTTTATTGAATTCATTTCTATTCAAGGTTTAGAAAAGTGGCAATTCCTGCACTGGTGACTAACAGTCCCCAACGTTTTAGTGGTAAGATTTTTTTTTTCTTGCTAAGACAAAAAGTCTAGGATCATTTACTGCTTCAGACAAACCACTGCCTAAAGTGAGTAATTAGCATACAACTGTAATTTAAGAAATCCCCTATTTGATGGTGTGCATCACACACGTTTCAGATTTTCAAAGCACTAGTAAGTTAACTAGGCACAGTAAACGACATTTCTGAACCAGTTCCTCTTAGACATAATTTTTTTTTTTTTCTACGTGTTGCTGGCTTACACCTTTCTACCAGCTTTGTACTACATATCATATTTTTTCATGTTAGTGAAATGACAGTAAACAAAAAAAACAAAGCTACATGAATATACTACACTTACAGGTGTGCTTCAAGAACAAAATCCTAAAAATAAAATGCCATAGGTTTTACAAGGTCTTGCTATTTGAAGTGAGTCTAACTTACTTTCACAAAACTGGTGAAACTTCATCAACAAAAATATCTAATTCAACAAAAAAATCTAATTCTGCTGACCTATGCTGAACTCACACAATGGGCTTTTGCAGTTATTATGGAAACACAGTAACTGCAACAGGCAGTAACACCCAACCCCCCCCAAAAAAATTCTGACATCACAGAGTACTATTCTGTCCCACAGAACACTCTATCTTAGGTTAAAAAACTATAAGAAAACAAGAAGCAAAACACAGGCAGTAAGCTATTCTGCGAGTTCAGTCACTAACTGCAACTGGTCAAAAATTTTTTACCCAAAAAGACAAAGACATTTTTGAAAATATAATTTAAACTTAAGTTTTGAAGAGATTTCATTATGAAGAAAGATGGGAAAAGTCCAGAAAGAATTAGTGGGGCAAAGTAGAATAATTTCAGTTCACATGATTATTTGTGATACAGGTGTGCACATTTGTGGCATGCATTCCTCTGAAAAAAACACTCATGAAGAAACTTGACTTGTGTTAAACATCATACAAACTATTAAACCTTTCAAGTCAAATAGCATGTCTACAACAAAATATCTGTCATACAGAAAGAGTTTTCTAGTCTGCAGATGATAATGGTACATAAAGACACTCAAGGGCTAGAGGAAATTGGAAACCAAATGGAAGGAACTAAGGAGTTGTGTGAACAGTGGAACTAAGACAGACTGCTTTGAAAAGAAATTGTGTTGGTTGACAGTTTTTACTTAATTATACTCATGCTGTAGTGTAAGTGAAGGCTAGATATCAAATAATCCATAGGGGAGAAACCAGCAGAATGGCCTAGTCATAGCAAAAACGTACATCAAGATATGATTTCAAACAAAATTAAAAATACACAGGACAGAGAAATGTAACTGAAGATTTAAATTGCTTGAGTTGTAAGACAGTGGAAACTTCAGTTTTATAGAAGTTCTTAATTTTTAGAAGTTCTTTCTCTCTTTCCCACAACTTAATTGTTGAATCTCTGATGTATAATACAAAGAAAGTTTAACAGTGCACCTGTTTCTGCAGCAGAGGCACTGACAGAATCTGTCTTAAGTATTCTAATGAAGATGGTAGGCATTTGTAGATATGCACTGAAATAGTTTGGTAGGTTTTAAGGTTCCTGTATCTCCCATAAATGTAACATGAACATCTACAATGTGAAAAGACTTGTTCAAAAACAAGATGAAGATGAGAAAAAAAGAAGTTAGCAGAATAGTGATAGAACAGTGACTATCAAACTTGGCAAAGAGATTATCCTTGGAGATTTAAAACTGCATAAACAGGCCAATTTAAGAAAAAAATGGAATTTAATTTTGATCCTGTAACCGAGGGAGAAAGTCACTAGAACTTTGTTTACATCACATTTAAGCCTCAGGTGAAACTGTTTCTCTGAGCACAAAGAAACTGGGGGAGGGAGTAGAGAGATGCTAAGTAATTTATTTGAAAAGTACTTTAGAAGTCATCTAACACAGTTTTTATGTTATCCAGCTAATAGAGTAATTGCACTTTATCTCTCTAGTAACTTCTGCAGGAGATTCTAAGCCACAGCAGTCACAACAGCCTTTGGCTTATGTGGAAAATAGACTATTAGGCCATAAAGGACAAATATGTAACAGCAAATAAAACATATGTGAGTAAAAAGAAATAGCAGAGAGACCAAAGCGAGAGCAATTTGTTGGAAAGACACTGAAATAATCTTTTTGAGTTCATTATTGGTATCAAACTGATACCAAAATGGTATTAGTTTAATGTGCACTGGCAGAACCCAATCATCAGCTCTTTGGATTGGCCACAGACAGCGTATGGGAGGATTCCCTGGGCTGCCGGTGCCTTCAAACAGAAGCTCTTCAGACCAGAAGCATGGGAATACTACCCTTGAACATCTGAGTGATATGCAAAAGATATAAAAACAGATATAAACTCTAATAATTAAAACTAAATTAATAATACCCAATGCAGAATTTTTAAGAAGGATGAGAAGGCTTTGGCATTCAGAAGCAGTGCCAGCCAGCTGTAATAATCATCTTTAAACACTCCAAGAAAGAAGGAAGACATTATTAACATTACAGAAACAAAGCATGTACCCTCATAGATAAAGGTGTGTTTCTACAGTAAAAGCTTCTGTAGTAAAGCATCTGTAGTAAACTGAAAAGATTATACAGTTGAATCTCATGGCTCTGAATGAGCAAAGCAACATTACATTTATTGGTCTGAAGAGACCCTGCTAGAAACATATGGCCTTTTATCCAAGCCTACCCAGAGCAATAAACTTTGAAATACCGTAGTTGTGTTTGTTACTTTATGTGCAACAGAGTATTAAGAAATAAACATTTTTAGCACTGTACTTTTATAAAATGGAAAACATTCAATCTCCTCTGAAACCACCTAGGTGAAGTTCTACTTTCATTTGATGGTGCATGCTCCTCAGATTAAAACCTTTGCTTGAATTAATTTGAAAAAACAAAACCCAAATTAAACAACTGAAATAATTTATCTTGAAACCTGTGAACTAAGCACGCTTTGTATGATCTATGAGATGTTTGATTTATGACTTTGCTGTGTAATTTTGTCAGGGGTATCTACCCTGCAGCTTTTTGGCTAGTGTTCATCCCACTTTCTCTTCCAGCATGTGAATACCAGTAGCTTCTGCAGGCTGTCCAGTTCAGTCACAGTCACCACACAGCTCTGCCCACTGCTGCAAACAGCCCAGGTAAATGTCACTTTCTTGGAAATAACTCCGTATTTTCTGACCACAGGTTACCACTGCCACACACTTTTTGAATTTTTTTTTTATATATGATGGTACATACATTATACCACTCCCCTTGATGACAAACAAAACTACCAGATGAAAAATAAAGGTGGATAATAAAGGTAAAGATTGGATGTTTTTTGAAATTTCTTTCTCCTTCAAATGCAAACAGGTCCAATAAAACAAGAACTAAATAAAGATAGCTGCTGGATGACTGAGGCTATGAATTATAACTGCCGCAGAATCCAGTATCAGAATACTACTATTGTGGAGACTGGAAAGAAAGCTAAGCCATGTTCTGGGAAATCTAATTTTCTATAGATTTGGAGCTGTTCTTTCCCTAAAAGAGAAACAGACATGGCCATCAGAAAAAAACTAAACCCCAGTTTGCCCAGAGGCCCTGAAGTTTAGTGAGATGTAAAATATGAATCAGGATCCAAACCCACAGATGTAACATAAGCCTGCTGGTCTGCTAGAGACATAACACATACAGAATCCAGGGAATAAACCTGACTTTATAGACATATTAGTAAAATAAAAATCATAGATGAACATACATTTATCTAAATTTGCAGAGAGCCATGGGTGTGTTTTGATGCTGATTTTATCCTTGACAATAAAACAATCATGTCACATAAGCAACAAAAAGCATCACAACTATGTCATGTTTTCATAAATTATCCAGGGATTTCTTGACCGGGAAATCCCTAACAAAATCACACCATAGTTGATTGATGACTGCAGCACAAATGTTACAGGATTAACTTCTTACTGAAAGCTAACTGCGCGCTGCATCAGAAGCATAGTGTGGTGGTAGAAACCCCCTGGTCTGCAGAGTCTTTCCTCCAGCCAGAGGACAGAAGATTTGTGTGCTCAGATAATGAAGTGGAGAAAATGAGGACAGGAGGTAGAAGATCACCCTTCGGCCTTTCTCTCCAGAGCTTCATTTTAAAGCTCATGTTTTACTTTCTGACCTTAGTAGGACTGGGAAGAGAGACAATGTGTGCCATGTCCTGGTCTCCAGTCCAAGCTAGTGTGATGAGAACAGAGCACCAATGTTTGTGATGTAGGTAAATATTTCTGCTTTGTAATATTGCCTGAGCACTACACTTTCCTGAGCACTACTGAGAACTACAGCCTCTTACTGTTGATGTACATCCCAACCCTCACACAGTTACATGAAAAAAAAAAAAAAAAAAAGAGTGGGAATAATTATAATTTTTGGAGCCTACCAAAAAGAGATGTTTTAGTAAGAGACAGACAGGAATAAGGAAAGTCTGAGAAACAGCAGTGTTGGGAACCAGCTTTGGTGCAGTGGTTGCCATACCACAGATCAAATATACACCAGAAAGAAAACTGAACTATTGTATCCCTCCAGGAATCTTTACTTTTAAATTGATAAAATGCATGAGAACTCCCTGACATGAAACATACAGCTTGCCAGATCAGCAGACCCCAGATGGCAGTCTACCAACAGGATAGTGTAAGATTTCAATAGAGAATACACATGCATATCTGGATATTGCCTGAAGTATAAGATGGCCAGAGCTCTCCTCAGTTTACATTGTGCCTTCCAACCTCAGTGAGACTGACAAGGGCAGACAGCCTGGGACACTCAGCAAAGTTCCTGCATGCAAAACCCCCAGGGAAGGGCAGGGAGGAGTGCAGGGGCCCTCCAAAGCTGAAGGGGTTGAAGGACAGCCTGTCTGCACATGGTAATACTTTGTATTCAAGAAAATGAAGGAAAGGAGAAGCAGGTATGAGGATATGGAAGACCTTAACTAGTGTGTTAGTGCTAGGTTTTTCCTGGTTAATAATTTTTGAAACCTCATGAAGATTCGAGCGCAAACTAATTTTCCACAGAACTAATAAAGCACCTTCCTGATATGTGTGAAAAATACTTTCAAGGTGTTTTCCTGTTTCAGACATGATTTCCTTTTGTGAGCAGATCAGGTTGCTTGGGAAAAACACGACATCCTCAATTCTGCCTTCCATTGCTCCTTGCAAGTGTGTGCCTTCAGCAGGCACTATCATATCCCATACTTTCAAGGCAGGACATTCATACATCAGGTTGTCCAGGATGCAGCTTTCCATTGTGTAGCCACAGCCCTTACACCCAAACAGGGTTTTTTTGGGTAGAGAATCAGAAAGTAAACATAAAAATATTCTGTGTCCCCTGGGATTTTCCAGGGGTTTAGGTTGCTTAGGGACAACTTCATCCCTCACTGCAGTTCACAACAGCATCTGATAGCCTTCTCCAAGCCATTTGATGGCAGAGCTAGGACTGCACTCAGACTATATGGGAAGGCAGATGTATTTGTGTTACACTGCAGCTCTGGACCTGAGCACCTAGCAGGCATCTGGGCATCTTTCATTTGTCCAGAAGCTGCTGATAACATGAGACCACAGGGCCAGGAAAATTGCATTTGCGTTAACTGTAAATGCACAAGATGTAATTCTACTGTCAAGGAAAGGAAGATGATCTGAATTGCACACTTAATAGTCAAGACTTTATGGGTCCACTAAGGAGCCATTTCACAAGCCAAAGGAGAGCATCATAGTAATATAAGTCTCATTGCCTGGTCATACTGCCCAATTCAGAAATACTCCCTTGCCTATTTAGGACAGCTTTACAGTTCTGGTGCACTACCAGGACAGTGCAAAGGGACCCTGGTGGAGTCCTTGCCTTAAAGTTTGTTGTGGCTGTAAGATGGTATCATTTGCAACAACTGAGCCTTCTCCTTGCTCCTTTAGCAAAGCCTGATCCATATTTCCACCATTTCAATAGTATAAGGCCATTAGTATGACAGGCACTTATTTTATTTTGGGCTTCAGAAAAATCCATTTTAGTTGACATTGTGAATATTTAACATGCTTTCACAAATGAGGATCCATAGTCATTTTCACATTATGAAACCTCGACCTGAGTGCAGAAAGCTCATCTGGTATATATAGTTATTATAGGGAATTTTTATAGGAAATTCTACCTATCTTACATGGTATTCTCTAGTTTATTTCCCAGATCTCCAGAGAATTTTTTGAACTGCCTTGGAGGACTGGAAGAGGTGGAGAAAGAGTTTCCAATGCTCTGTAGGGCCCAAGGCAGCATTTCCAGTGCCAAAAGGTGAATGGAAGGCTGTATTAGCCTGTGATGACTAATGGTGGTACTGTGAGATGAAAAAGTAGTGTACAAGACAAGGCTCAGATGAAACAGATTCTGACTTATCTGGCAGGTCTGAATAATTAAAAAGCACAAAGCATAGCTAGACTGCTAGAATGAGTAAAGCGCAACCTGCTGTGAATGAAGAGACCTACGTTTTATCAGTTTAACATTTTGGGCTACAAGGAAAGAGACTGGGGGGTCAGTGGAGTACAAGGATAGTAAATGAATGCTTGCTCATAACAGCAAAAAATAGCAATGGTTGTGGAAAGCACAAAAGATGTGGCACATCAGTGATTATTTTGATCACACTGGTCCCCTGAAACCCTGATCAAGGCTGAAGTCCTACTCATCCAAATGGCAGCTACTCTCATGGTTTCCTTTAAACAAATGCCTGTGAGACAGACAGAATTATATTCACTATCCTGTTATGTACAGGCTGGCATGAGAGATCCTGGGATCAGGCTACAAATGTAAGACCATCCTATTTACTTTCTCCTGTCTTAGTATTTTTCTTCATTATCTTCCCCAAAACATCCAGAATGTATAAATTCTGTCATCCCTTCGGTATAAAAATCAGAGGATATTTTTAAGCCTCTCTTCCCCCACGCCAGTACCTTCCAACTCCTTTATTGCCTCCCAAGCAAGACTGGCTGTATGCCTTGCATCTAAAACTCCTTTTACCCTTCAGTCTATCAGCCAGACACCAAACTCCCTACTCCATAGCTAACTCTTCTGGATAGCCCAGAAGTGGGTAGTACTGTCTTTGAAGCTTTCCATGCTGCCATTACCCTACCAGTCCAGCCCAGCTCTCACAGTAACAGGATATACTGATTATTGAGCACTCTCCACAAGTCATCAGTGAAGTCATTTCTCAAGGATGTACAACAAAGTCAGCCCACTGGTGCTTTATTTACAATCTGTTTTTGATCATTAATGATGCAAAGTACCTAAGAGTTTTAAACTAAAATAATGTACAGAGCAATGTTAGTATATTCTGTAGATGGCCCTCACCTCCTAGAAACCTCTACGGCAATGACAATTAAAAGAATACGCACCCATGAAGTTAAATTAAATATTAAATTCTTTGTACTGAAAGTTTCATCTGTGATTTGGTGCATATGTGTTTTACCGAGCTGTAGCACATAAATATTTTTACAGAAACAGTACCTGAAGAATGTATTCCTCCTTTTCTTGTTCAAAACTCCCTTAGAAAAAAACCACAACTTTTTCCTGTTTAAGACAAAATTTAGG
Source organism: Megaceryle torquata (assembly GCA_024611175.1). Taxonomy (NCBI): domain Eukaryota; kingdom Metazoa; phylum Chordata; class Aves; order Coraciiformes; family Cerylidae; genus Megaceryle; species Megaceryle torquata. Next base: position 139,034 of record JANIJG010008375.1, on the reverse strand, counting down.
ATTTAGCGAACAGTTCACAAAATTCCTTTGATGTAGTAAGGATATTATTTGTGTTTCCAAAGTGAGGCAGTACATGAAGTAGCATGTGCCAGTTATTTTTTTATTTTTAAATCCAATTAATTGTTCTAGTTACAGTACCACTAATTTTTATCTAGATGATTAACTACAGAATAATCCAAATACATTTCAAATTATAAATCTTTCATGATTTGGGAGATTTTATACAAATGTACATTTGACAGTGTTAATTTAAAGCAAATATCAAGCTTGATTAAACATTCCCAAGATAAGAAGGATAAACGATTGAATTATTTTATAGATTTAACTACCATTGATATGAGGTTATAAACAGAAATATTTTGATGTTCATCATTAATTTTTAAAAATAATTCTTTGGGAAACAGCCAAGAAGGACTGGAGAAGTAGGTCAGAATGTATGCACAAAACATTTGTATTCTTTACTATATAAACACTAATTTATTTATTGAAATAATACACTGTTAATTATTTATTAAAGAAATTATAATTTTGCTGAGCTTCCCTCTGAAAGAAAAAAAAATCATTAAAATGTGGCTAATGCAATAGCCAAGACTATGATTGTTTCACATCTCTGCCTCCCAACTGTTTGCCAAATATTTATTCGCAAATCACCATCTGTTAAAATGTAATCTTCATCAGACCATCTCCAGCAAGCAAGTGAATTATGAAGTGTTTTAGTAAGCTTTAAGTACTGTAAAAATATCCAGGATTCCCCATCACATTTTCTGTCCCCATATGTGGGAGAGTATAGTGGGAGAAAAACTCTTCAAGGATCTGTTTTCTGGAATTTTTGTCAAGAAAGGTAAATTTCAGAATACTACTGGCTGTTTCCCCATATCCAAGCTTTTAAAAATGAAGATATACCAAACACTATTAAGTAATACAGGAAAGGGAGGGAAAAACTCTTTGTGAGAAGTGACATTACACATGTAAAGGTTTTTTTCCATTTTCTTTTTGTTTCCTTTTTCTTTTCTATTTTTTTACACCAAGGAACTTGACTGATTCACCAAAAGTGTTTAGAACTCTTCTCAGCACAAGCAATCCTCTAACCATAAATTTGATAGACTTCACACAAACACTCAGGTAAACAGAGATAGCATAAGCATGAAAACAGCCATTACCAATAAAAAATTGAGCACATGTTCCCAGCTGGAGTGTGAGCGGAACCATAGTCAACAATATGGAAATATGCGCCAGCACGTTATTCTCCAAGGCAGTGCTGTAAATGAGACAGAGTCCAGGGATGGCTTGCCTATACTAATCTCAGTTAGCCTCTCTAGTTAATACATTTAAACAAAAACATGGATTTTCTGCAATCTATTACCATGCTTGATTAATTTGGGCACCAGGGTAGATAACCATTTTTCTCCTATTTTCCATATGATGCACTTAAAATGAACATATTTTTCTAACGATGTAATTTCATTTTGTTTCATTAATTCTACTGAAAAAACAAGCAATATTTTGTCCAGCTAGTGCATTAATAAATATAACATGAAATTGCTTAATGCAACACACATTCTCTTAATATTAGTTAGCTGTGTTACAGTGCAAAACAAAATTAAAGTATGATGGATTTCGTTTATTTTTGCTTTTTCCAATACCATGAGCTGATTCAGGAGGAAGGGAGAGTAGGTTGCCCTTATATCAGAATTACTAATATATATTCTTTCTTATATTGTGGAGCCTGGTTACCTGGTGATTCACTGAACCACTTTGCAAGTGGCATTAAATCAGATTTTTTACTGAACTCCAGATAGATTAGTCTTACTGCATTTTCTTTGTCTAGGAAATCAGTTATCAGAGAAACAGAACAAGTTAGTCCATCAAGACATCCACTTGGAAAGTCCATGTTGCAGTTTCTGAATTATCTCTTTTTCCTTATTTTTTCTTTCAAGACTTTCCCTGTAGCCTTGTATAATACTGTAATCAGACTAATGGGCCTCCAAGCTACCCTATGTCCCCACCATCATCTAAAATATAAGGGCTCTATTTGCTAATATCTGTCAGGAACTTCATCACTCTCCTTGACAGATGCACTCAGATCACTGCCACTGTACCTTCACTTTCACAACCTTACTTATTTGTCTTTTATAAAGCTCATAGCCTTTCTTTCAGCCTGAGTATTCTAATTTCGAGCCCGTTCTCACTTCCCAGAGTCAGCACTTCTGTCCTTACGAAAAATAATACATTTTATTTACATTTGCTGCCACACATGAAGCATTTTATTCTTGACATCCTATTCACTACGCTGCTTGTTGAGCTTCTCCTTCTGTGTTCTCTTTTATATTTATACATGCATGGCTGGGGAAAAAAAAAAACAAAACAAAAAAAAACAAAACAAAACCAAACAAACAAACAAAAAAAAAAACCAAAAAAAACCACACCACTTTACACTGTTTGTTTTAATTTACAAGGTCTAATTCAGCTTGACTTTTGGCACTTATCTCTACTTCTCTATTTCCTTGCCTCTCAGACATAGAGTACTCCCTATCCCTTTAGGCTATCTGCTTATTCCTCTGACTCTTTCAGAAGTGGTTATTTATCCATTGAGCTCTGGAGTCCTTCCCTACAAGATTTTCCCCTTGATTAAGATGCAAGTTCCAGACAGTTTTCACACCTTTGATTTAAAGAAATTTCACGCCTTCTCCACATTAAAATCCCTAAGCTCTTTAATCCAGTTGACCTCATTAACTAGTTTCCTTAATTTTTCAAAGTTTATCCTTTTGAAATTGAGATCCTTACAAGCTTGGATGCAGCTGTGCATCCAAGTGGGAGTGGTGGCTGCATCATGGTGCAGCTGCTACGCTGACATGTGAGTTTGTGCCCATGGTGCACTGGCTGGTGCTAATGGAAAAGGATGTGATGCAGCCCCTCACCCCCCGGGCTTCTTCTCTTTCAGTTGATTAAGCTGAATAAAGTGGTGATCATTTGATATAAGGGTTTTTTTTCTACCAGCTCTTTCTTTATGCTTCCATTGCAAAAACCCAAGCTACGACTGATGTATTTGTTGCCTGGATGGATGAAGACTATGCCAGTATTGCCTGCTGAATTACCTTGTTCATGACTGTAAATGTTCTTATGTCATTTTTTTTTCTGCAAAGCCAAGTGTTACTCTGTGTTTTAAAGGCAAGTTCAAGCACTTCCATAGTTGACAATTGCTGTACAATCAGGAACATTTCTCCCTTACCTGTGACAGAAGTGCATTGTGCTATGACCCAAGACACTGGGGATTTGTTTTGGAATCCTGTTTAAAATGAAAGTTGTCACAAAACTAATGTGATATTGGGAACTGTAACGTGAATAGTAATGATTTGTCATTCTACCTACTAACACTAATAAAGTACATTATCTCCTTAAGATCTAACTGATAATGAGATTCTTAAATCTAGAGTTAAACAAGCAGGGACTAACATCATAATACTAGAAGATGAGGAACACTTGTTACTGCCCCTGCATCTTCCTAACATTAGAGAATGATTCATTCTTGCACAAATACACCCTCTGCAATTTTGCAGACCACACCAAACCAAGTGGTACAGTTGACATGCTGGGGAGAAAGGATGCCATCCAGAGGGACCTTGACAGTCTTAAGAAGTGGGCCTGTGCAAACCTCATGAAGATCAACAAGGCCAAGTGCAAGGTCCTGCACATGAGTCACGTCTATCCACTGTGTGGATTAAGAGCATCCCTGTGGAGAAGGACTTGTGTGTGCTGGTGGATGGAAACCTGAATATGGGCCAGCAATGTGCACTCACAGCCCAGAAAGACAATTGCATCCTGGGCTGCATCAAGAGAAGTGTGACCAGCAGGTTGAGGGAGGTGATTCTGCCACTCTACTCCACTCTGATGAGACCCTGCCTGGAGTACTGTGTTTAGCTCTACGGCTCCCAGGGTAAGAAAGACATAGACCTGCTCAAGTGGGCGCAGAAGGAAGGCCACAAAGGTGATCAGGGGGCTGGAACACCTTCCCTATGAGGACAGGATGAGGCAGTTAGGGTTTTATATCTTGGAGAAGAGAAGGCTCCGAGAGACCTTACAGTGGCCTTCCAATACTGAAAGGGGGACTACAGGAAAGATGGGGAGGGACTCTACCAGGAAGTGAATGAGTAGAAAGCGAGCTAATAGTTTTAAACTGAAAGAGGGTAGATTTAGATCAGAAGTTTTTTACTGTGAGGGTGATGAGACACTGGAACAGGTTGCCCCAGGAAGTTGTGGATGCTCCATCACTGAAAGTGTTCAAGGCCATATTGGATGGGGCTTTGAGCAACCTGATATAGTGGGAGGGGGCTTGGAACTAGATGATCTGTTAGCTCCTTTCTAACCCAAACCATTCTATGATTCTATGATTTTGTCACATTCTCTGCTTTCTAAACCTACATGTTGCTAGCAAAGGGTTCTTTGCTATTTCTCATGGGCAGCTACTGCACATCCGAAAAGGTCTCAGCAAGTGAAAGATTTTCACTGGCCTTTAGCAATGTCTATCCTTTCTTAACTTGGTTTCACTCCCCCAGCCAGAGGCAAGAAAACACAACTGAAGCACTCATGGTTACATAGTAGCAATAATAGCAGAAAGACATCACCTCATGAACTTCCCTTGCCCATCGCTAGCTTTTAAATGGCTCAGCCACTATGTATATGTGTTTGCTGGATCAGACTTGGGAAGCCAGAATGTACAGCATCCATTAACTGTCAGGCTCCCTTGTGTTAGATACCAGCCCCAAGGGAATAACTAAAACAAAGCAGAGCGAACCTAACAGAAAATGAAATGTGTTTGTGCACTTGCCTGTGAAGATGGGCATCCAGTTCAGTGGGTATAGTCCTGTGTTGCAAGGAACAGGGTAGTGGCATGTTTTCTTTTATGTGGGGAAGCAAACAGGAACATTTATATGTTGGTGCTGCTCTGATTCTGTGAAGTATAGTGAAAGATAAAAGTACACAAGGCAAAGCATGTGTCTCCTAGGCACAGTCATGCTGTGGAGAGAAGTAATTTATCCCTGCTGGGTACATCCATCATAATCCAGAGCCTGGAAATATCTGTTATTAGAGTGCATTCATTCCAGAGCTTATACTATGTATGTTTGCTATTTAAGTTGATTTGCTGCAATGATGGTGTCAATTAACTTCTGAGATCCCTTCCTGTGATTCTGCATGTTCACCTATATAAAGTTAACAAACTAATATTGCAAATACAGGCAAGTGTGAAAGTTGCCCCTATATTTCATCATATCTTAGAATCTGAGCCAAAAGAAAGCAAGTTAGAAGAAAAATGGGTCCTGAACTGTAGTTAATGTCTATCTCACCTGTAACCCCTGAAAATCCAGCACTTTGCATCATGAAGATTAAGATAAGAAGTATTCAAAATTTAGCTAAGCTTACCTGTTAATTATTTACAAGAAATCATTAGCAGTCTTTGACAGCTGAATGTTTTTAGTTGAGTGCTCTGTGGGAAACAAACATGCTAATACTTTCTTCCTAATTATAAGTTAAATTTGCAGAAAGGTAAGTTAATTTTATCCTTTAACTTTTTTTAAGTATATCTTGTTAAATGGTTTTTAACATAGCCTCAAATAAGTTCAGGTGTTGCCTTATGCTGGGTAAGAAAATAAAAAGACTGAAAATCAGCTTCTGCAACTTTGGATTCACTTATTTCAGGAAACTGGTGGGAAAGTTTTTAGGGTTTTTTGATTTTGTTTTGTTTGGTTTGGTTTGGTTTGGTTTTGTTGTTTGGTGTTTTGTTGGGTTGGTTTGTTTTTTATTAGGAAAATGTTACAGTTTTGAAGCAGAAGAAGAAAAAAATAACCTTCATTGTCCATTAAAAAATAGAGACAAATAAAAATTCCCTCTTTTCCTTTTACACAATGAAACACACAAGTGAAGGGAAGCATTAAGTGTAAGTAGTAATGTAAAGTGACTGATTAATTTCAGAAATTCTGAAATCATAGGTGCTATTAAGGGCCAAAGAAAAAGATAGCATTGACTTCAGACAGGGAAGCAATAAGGAGGGAAATGCTGATTCTTGGGAGTGGCCATTCCTTACAGCTCTGAATTTGCAGAGCTCTGGAGATGAGTGATCTGCAGAAAGGGACCACTGTTAGCACAGGGAGTTACCAGCTGGGTATTATTCTCTGTAGTGCACTGTTCTCTTGCCTGCTCAATGGAGATGCTCAGAGTATGTCAAAGATAAATCAATCAACAAAATAATTATCCTTGTTTATCAGTTCCTAGAATTCAAAAGTACAGACAATCCTTTCAGACCCATGCTGCCCAGATGTCCAGGGATTCAAATGTCCAAATGACAGAAGTGTCCTACCAAAATGGTAATCTCCTGTGTTTTCTTTAACGTACAGTATTTCTTTAATGCTGACTCTGAGTAGAAGAAATATTTGTAATGCTAAGCTTTTGATAGCATGATTAATATTTTCAGGTTGACAGTGTAGAAGCATAGCCAATAGTTAAATAAATGACTGAAGCTCCCACATACATGCAATATTCTACCACAGCTTTTAACTAATCATTAAATAAAACAGAGCTAGCACATTGCTGTGAGCAAAATAATCTTTCTAACATGACTCTTAAACAACTCAGTAAATCACTCTTCAGTAATTTCTTTATCTAACTGGCTCAGTATCCTTGACAGATTCCCGATAGCCCTAAGAAATATTTGATCAGTGGGTTGCCTACGTGTATAATCTTTACTTATTTGCTACACTAGTTTATCTCATTTTTTCCTAACTGAAACTCCATTTTATTATTTCAATGTGAAACATTTTCTCCATGCAAAGGGTGAATTTATTAGCTCAGACTCTTAGCCCTCTGAAGGACTGAGTGTTCTGTAGTGATTATGTGACAAATTAGACAAGAGAAATACCTTTGCCTGGTACTGCGTAGTGGCTAAATAGTTACACAGTACCAGAGCAGTCATGAAGCTCTGTCTTTAAAATAAAAATATTGTTTAGACTTCCCTTTACACATTGAGGAGAAGGAGCTGGAGTGAGAGGTATGTGGGTTGCCCAGTTTGCAAGTCAGCATGACTGAAGCCTTTCTGGAGACAGCAAGATTTTAAGAGTTGCCTAGATGCAAACAGAAGTCCCTTGTGGCTAAACTTCATAAATGTGTCTAAGCAGGTCAACTCTTTAAGTAATGCAAAATTTCCAGCCACTACAGATCAAACAAAAGGACAAGGCTGTGGCTCTGTGCACACAGAGTGCCTTGGACTTTACCCCTACAACTTTTTAATGGCAACATTCTAAGTCAGTACGTTAAAGCGGCTACTCCAAGGTACATCTCCTGTGTGGCAGGAGAAAGGTTAATGTTGCATATAGTAGTTTCTATCTTCTCTCAGTATTTAGCAGTTTATTCTCACTAAAATTAAACAAAATCGGCATCCAATTAAAGGCCTGGGTTTCAGATTGCCTCTGGTATTGCATTTGCTTTAGAATTAAATCAAACTACACCATTAAATCTAATATATGGTTGATCTGTGGTTCAGAGGGAAATCATCTGCTGGAAGACTGGTTAAGGGTGAGATTACTCCTGTAAAAAAAAAAGAAGAAAAAAGAAAAGTTGTGTCATTTAAATAGTTTAGTCTTAAAACTACAATATCTTCTCAAAGTGCTTTAGAGATCTAAATATAAAGTTGCACACACTAAATACAAAGATCTTTAAAATATTCATGAATCCTAAAACTCAGATGACCAGAATAAGGAAATATGTGAATATTATAGAACATTTTCCCACACTTTTATGTCATTAAAAATAAACACTCCTAAAGTGCTATATTAGATTAGTGAAGTTAGAAAGTGATTAAGGACCCGGATTCATGGTTTTGGATATAATCTTATACTGCATAGATGTAGATAGGACAGTGCAAAATGTGCTTCAAGGGGACATTAGTGTGTGAAATGTACCTATAGTTTCAAGTAGAAAAACCTGCATTTCTCCATTAATTAGAGTGCTGCCACTGTGAAGTTCTTAACAATATGAATATAAAAATAAATGGTAGCTAAACATACATACAGTTATTTACCTTTTTAAAATATAAAAAGTATGGATGCTTAGGATTCAGTTAGCTCAAAATTACTCATTCACATCAGTCAGTAGAGCTTTTGACATGAAAGGTTGCTCCTGGACTAAGTGACTTAATCTATTATCTGAAATAGAGTAATAACACAACCAAAAACCGAAAGTCAACTCTACTTCATTCTAATTTTAGTAATTTTATTTCTAAGTTCTTTTGCTACCAAGAAAAAGAGGAGGTAATGTAAATGCTGAGTTTTTATGAAAGGGATGATGCCATAAATCAAGCTTAACTTTCCAAATGAGGTTATGAGACTCAGATTGTTTTTCTAGAGCTCCCATTGGGTAGATTTCAATGTTGCCATCATCTGAAGAACACAACCCACAACAACATCAACAACAAAACAATTCTAAGAGAAATCCACAAAATAAGTCATGTTCTCTGAAGTGCTTTAAATTTTTTTTTTCAGTTAATCTCAAATCTTTTTCTTAAGAGCTCTGCTTCAGACATTATAGAATGTGTGTATACATGTTCACTCTAGGCTTTCTTCTTTATATTCCTTCTTTTCTTTGAAGAATAATCTGGAAAACATGAGTTGTAAATGCTCATGAACGGAGTATAGGTAGTATAACCTTCTATTAGTAAAAAGTTTTAAATAAAAAACAAGATCCAGCTCTAGATTTAAGACTGTCATTACTACCTTCCTCTCTCTTTTTCACTGTGGACTAAACAAGAAAAAATGCTTCCCTGTATTTTTAGAGTTGTAGTAGTTTTCCAGGTGCAGATGTTGATCCCCATATGAAAGAAATTGCTGCATGCCTGCAGCACCTCACATGTCCAAGAGATGCTATATTCACAAGAATTGTCAGATACAATTGCTTCTCAGGCTGCATCTTGTTGAATCGAACATTTCCTGGTTGTAGAAAAGGAACCATAAAGGCCAAGACACAGGAAGGCTCACAAGTTGATGGTGTCAGCAGAGTCTTAGGAATAGCAAGTACGTGAACAGAATGAGACAGCATGCTATGCTCACACAGTCACCCCAAAGTTAGTGGGTACCACCATCTTCTTCAATGCTCTGTGCAAAGAATGAATGGTTGTGACTAATTCTCTGCAGCCACTTCAGTGCTAGTTTGCCTGTTCTTAACTTCATGTTGATCACCTTTCACAAAATATGAAAAATTAGTAAATCTTGAATGTGGACCCCTACTATTATGTTTGGCAGTCACAGCAGTGAATTCTTCACAATGAAGTCGTTGAATAATAGTATTGTTTTAGTTGGAAATGACCTTTAAGATCATCAAGTCCAAACATTAACCCAATATTGCCAGCTGACCACTTAACAACAACAACACATCTTTTAAATACCTCAAGGGATGCCCACTTGCCTGGGCAGCCTGTTCCAATGCTTTACAACCCTTTTGGTGAATAAATTTTTCCTAATATCCAACCTATACCTCCCCTTGTGCAACTTGAGACCATTTCCTCTTGTTTTATCGCTTGTTATTTTGGAGAACAGACAAACCCCCACCTCGCTATAACCTCCTTTCATGTAGCTGTAGAAGACTGATAAGGTCTCCCCTGAGCCTCTTTTTCTCCGGGCTAAACAATCTCAGTTCCCTTAGGCATTTTCAAACAAACAAAAAAAGAAGAAAAACAAAACAAAACAAAACAGAAAAAGGTTATTAATCATTTGACAAGTGTCATATCATTGCTTTAGTGCAGCTAAACCAAATTTGTTCCTAGTGATATGATACAGAAATACAGCTTTCAGCTTAAAGGCCCTATGGTATTGTAGGATGAAGCATACATAGAAAATACATACATAGAAATATTTATACATAGGAATGGTGTGTCCAGCAGGAGAAGGGAAGATATCATGCCCCTGCACTCGGCATGTGGCTTCACCTCGAGTACTGTGTTCAGTTCTGGGCCTCTCACTATAAGAAAGACATTGAGTTGCTGAAGTGAGTTCAGGGAAGGACAACCAAGCTGGTGAAGGGACTAGAGAACAAGTCCTGTGAGGAGAAGCTGAGGGAATTGGGATTGTTTCATTTAGAGAAGAGGAGGCTGAGGGGAGGTGTTATCACTCTCCAACTCCCTGAAAGAAGGTTGTAGTGAGGTGGGTGCAGCCTCTTCTCTCAAGTAAATAACAGGACAAGAGGAGATGGTCTGACAGTTGCACCTGGGGAGGTTTAGAATGGATATTAGGAAGAATTTATTTACTGAAAGAGGAGTCAGGTGCTGGAATGGGCTGCTTAGGGAGATGATGGGTCACCATCCCTGGAGGTATTCAAAAACTGTATAGATGAGACACTTCAGAACATGCTCCAGTGTTGTGGGGTTTTAGTGGTTTGGGATTTTTTTAATTATTTTTTGGGTGGGTTTTTTGTGTTGAAAGTTGAATGTGGTGAGCTTAGAGGTCTTTTCCAACCATGACAATTCTGTGATTCTGTGAAATTATTACCCACATTAATTTTTAGTATAATTATACTTTTTTTTTTTTTTTTCCCAGAAAGTGCCCATTTCAAGATTATTCTGCCATAAAACACCTACATCTCCTAATGAGGTCTGAGCTATAATGTGGCTGTACCTCTCCTGGTGCTTACTTACTAAGATTCACTCTTATTTGTTATTCTGTTCTTAGTGTACATACTACGCAATGTAGCCACTCCCAGTTTCCCAGTTTCTACTGAAAATCATTGCCTCAAAAATTCTTAGTACTAGATGTGCATCATGCTCTGAAGAACACAATGATGTTAAGTCTAGGTGGTTTAAACAAATATCACTATAGAGGTAAGACAGCATAGTGATAAGACTCATAGTCATTTTTGGAGACCAAGCATCTCTTGCAGAGCTAAATATTCCAGGGAGGCTGCAGCATCCTCTTGGATGGGTTGGTTGACAGAGCACAGCAGTTTTAACACAACACCAGAAGCAAATAGATTGACAAGCAAGTGCCAGACTCTGAGGAAATTATAATGTATATTACTCTGTTTATTGCAGCTAACCAAACACATGTGTAGTCGGAATTATAGTTTGTCAAAAAGATACACAAATCTGCACTTTCACATTTTCAGCTATTTAAAAACAAGAAAATTGAGTGTCGTTTACTTTTCAACAGAAAAGAAAAGAAATCTAAAGTTACGGGTATTTTTCATTAGCTGTCATATACAGTGGCTGTGCTAGAAACCATTATCTAGTACATTTTGCTTTCCAGATAAAACTTTCAAATGCTTACATTTCATTGCACGTTGGTTGATTGGATAATTTGAACATCAAAGGAACCTTTCATTTAATTTAAGCCGTAAAGTTGTCTTTTGCTTTATTAACTTTTGATCAATAAACAAGCAATTTGGAAATGTAATCAGGAAATGCTTCCAATTGGCTGACAATGTATCAAAGCCAGCGCTTGAAGGCAAGAGCAAGCTGTAACAAGCAGTTTATTACCAGTAGCTGTTACTGACATTAGTCAAAACCAAGAAAGATAAAATGGAATAAGAAATGTAATGCTGGAAGAGCCTTGGGCGCTGTGTTCTCTTCTTCCTTTTGAAAACTGCAAGCCTGTCTTTGATATGATAACAAATATAAACTGTTTAAAAACACCAAATGCAGAAAAACTGAGACTAGCCTGTCATGGAGTTAATCCATTCTAGAGTGACATACAAATAGTGTAACATCCAGCGGATATATGTTATGGAAATATTTTGAATTGGATTTACATGTAGTGAGCAAATTGGAACTTTTGATTTTATGTGATATTGTAATGTGCATGTTCTCATATTAACTGAGTGTAATCCTATTTGAAGATAATGAGCTTTCAGTAGGCACTCCAGTCTGAAACTACATCGGAATGTTTTGATTTTGGCTGGAGAAGGTCCAAATGGACTTAGAAAAAAATGTCTACCTCAGTCTTGGAGCTACTCCTCACTTCTGCAAGGAATTTACATACTTTTTTGGCCAACACATCATCCATAAAACTAACAGAATGGTGAGCTTTTCCAGTTTGTTTTGACAGTATGCTATTTGTTTTGCTCTGTGTTGTCTATAGCCCAAAGCAGAATACTGGATAGGATTTCACCTCTGTTTTATTAGACATGTCACTGAAAGCATCTTGTAGTTCTTTTGCAATTATCTCTACATATTTTTAACTATTAACAATAAATAAAAAGGAAAGAAAGGAAAATACATTTGACTGGAATTGATTTGAGAGGTGACTAATGAGCATAGATTAACAGATTTAATTTCCCTATTCTACACTGAAACAAAGTCATAGATTCTTAGCACAAAGGATGCAGGAAAAGAATAAAGACAGAAAATGTTTTGGCTGCTTTTTGAAAGTTCTGTGTGTTGGCACACCAGGCATGCTGAGCACATCACAAGATGTGCTGACACACAAGTCACGTATGTCATCAACTAAAAGGGAGTAAGTAATGTTATGTTAGAGGATTATTTTTCTGGTTTTTACAGTTAACTGTTTTACAGGTTTCAGAAAAGTAGCTACTCCATGTGGAACTATAGCTGCAGATGTACACAAAGCATTAACAGGTCTTATTTTAATCTCATTAGTACATTCCAGTAATGTCTTAAAACTCTTCCCTGAGGCCTCAAAACGTGGAGACTGGTTACACTGATGGTGCATCAGCTGTGCTACCAGTCCTCCTTCAGGCAGGGATGGCAGTGCTGGTAGGTCAGTGCTTCAGACCTCCCTGCTTGCCTGTTTAGCTTTCACATCCCTTGATAACCTTGTCCTTGACCAGTACTATTATGGTTTCCCTTGAATTCCACTGTATTTGGCCCATGAATACCTTGAGTTGGAACCACTGTTGAGTCCTGAGGAATGCCAAGTAACTATAACTATATAAGCTCCTATATAAGCTACAGTAATACTAATGGTCACTTGTTATAGGATAGAAGCATTAAAACTGACATTTCCTTGACAAAAATTGCAGAAAAGAGAAATTAAAATACCATGTTTGAGGAAATAAACCAATGTATATCCATGGGTGTTTATGGCATTACATCATCTTATGGCTGCTGAGATCCCATCTAGAGTTTCCAGTATTGTTCATGAAATATTTTTGAATCCAGAATGTCTAGTACTAACAGACAACCACCCACTGAAATTGGAAGTAGTTCATGTGGCAAGCATGTGTACCTATCAGTACACCAAAGTCTCATTCAGAATTTGGCCTAAATCACATGCATTAAAATCATCATACTGATACAGTGACATGAAGAGATGGATTTTAGAGATTTCTCATTCATCAATCAAAGTTAAAGAGAAGGAGAAAATTTATCTCATTTACAGGCAATCATTATAACAAGATTTTGCCCATCAAAAAGAACTCTGAAAATTAGCAGACTTTACACCAATCTAAAAATCTGAGGAAAACACTGCCATCACCCTGTTACACCATACCAAAGGTCATTTCAGTCTTCTCCTTAATCTTTACTAGTATTAAAAAAAACCCAAACAAACCAACCCTAGGAAAAGAGCAACTACTGTTACAGGGATAACAAGAAAAGAACTTGTACTTGAAAGAAGCAAGAGGAAAAAAAGATTTATGTCTGTTCTTATGTAATTGCACTCAAAAAGTCTTCTGCTTCATTGCAGGGAGTCAGACACCAGAGTATGAATAGTTTTGTTATTAAAAAATAAAAGTTTAGTATTAATGTTAATATGTTTAATGTTCTATGCAACAAAGAGAAGAAAAGAATATGTAAGTAACAGATTACATTTTTCTGTGAAAAGAAGCAGCAGAAGTTTTCCTTCATTTTGGTTTAATTAAAAATTTTTGTTTAATATTAAACTAAATAGTTTTCTTTTTTTTGGAATATTTTTTCTTCTTTTCAGTGAAACTAGTTCAATTCATTCTAAACTTTTAAAAAATCCAACCTTTGAAACTTAGAAAAGTTCAACCTTTGAAATTTTAATTTTTTTTTTTAATCTTTGGAAAATTCTAAAAGTCTTCAGCATTTCTTTTAGCAATATTTTCTTCTTCTTCAAAACAACTTTAAAAAAGTAAGTGTAATTAATATCTAGAATTATGAAAATTAAAATGCACAATAAAAAATTTTACCTGGTACTATCGCCTGTGTTCATTTTAATTATTTGATCAACATAGTGTTTTAGAAAGAGAATAAAATGAATATAGGAGTATGGAACCAATATGATCTTGGCTCCACTATGGTAGGTTAACAAAAAAAAAGTGAGCATTGATATTACTGAAATAGAGATAGGAATAAATGTTCCATTTATGTGTCCTAGAAGATCATGTAATTTTATCCTCACCTACTTTCTGCATGCTTAATAGCATATCTAGGAGTGCAAGAATATGTTGTGAAATATAAAACAGTTATGTTAATCTCATCTGGAACAAAAAAAGGGGGGGGGCTAGTTCAGGGCAAGTTAGTCTATTTAAAATAGTGGACTCTGGTGCCACCATTCCACTCAGAATTCCCATATACAACAGCTTCCTCTACCCTTGTATTAACATATGCTTTAAAAAAAAAAAAAAAGCTAAATTTCATAAGTTTATGCACCTGTAAAATGATTAATTAATCAAATGAACCCTACTTAATATTCTCAAAAAATATGCTCAGTCATTCATCTGAACATAGCATGTCTAAATCCAGAACATTGAGAAAGATCCATCAATGCTTCTTGGCTAATCTTTTTATCAGTTGTGTAGGTTAAATCTTTGCCATGTTGTAATGAAAAGGTTTGAAAAGATCTTCATGTGGCCTCTTCTGCTATAGTATCTGTAACAGTAATCTAAAATGCAGTCAAATAGCCTGGCCTTGTCGTAGAGTCCTAGAATCATAAAATCATTTAAGTAGAAAAAGACCCTTAAGACCATCAAGATATTCTTCTTCAATCACCATAATATCTTGCAGTCTGTAGGTTTTGGATACGCTGGAAAATCTTCAATGGCACTGAATACCTATGTGCCAAAGTATTAAGTACTCACACCAAAAATCTATCAAATACTTTTTCTCTATTTATATGAGGACTTTCTTAGTGACACGATTTGGCTATTATTACAATACATCTGGTAGATATAAAAATAAAAGTGGCAGAAGTTTCCACTGAAGTAACATAAACACTCTACAGTTAATCAAAGGCTAGTTTAAACAACAGCTATAGGAGCATCAGGGGCATATATAATAGTTTTCCATTCATATGTGTAACTCTTTCATGGATAAGATATGAACGAGGATGAACTACAGACATCAGGTAGATTTAGAGTCATGCTATTGTCAAAGACAGATGACTGATGTTTAAATTTAGTAGGCTACAGGTTACTCCCAGTTTATGTATCTCATCAGTCAAAAATAATGCTTGAAAAATTATTACAGCTCAGTTATACAAGCAATTACTGTAATTGCACCACACAAGAAAGTATAAGGTGATACTGACAAAATTTGGGATGACATAATGCTATTGTTCTTTATTTTGCCATCAATATTACCATTGCTTATCCTGCTCATTTAGGCATCTCATTTTGGTAAAAGTGAATTCCCATCTTATGACTGCATTTTTCTGGTAGAAGTGCAGGTACAACTATTTGAGCAGATTATGCTATGAGTACTAACCCAAGGCACACCTGAACTTTAGGTCAGTACCTGGGTAAATACTGCAAACATCATAAAATAGCTT
>JANIJG010008375.1:115812-120812 GCA_024611175.1 Megaceryle torquata | reverse complement strand
TGTTTTTACCTTCACAGCTTCTTACAACCACATTATATCTGCAAGTGCTCTGCCCGTAGCAGTGACCTTTTAGAGACTAGTGGCAACTTGCCAGGCCTCTCTTTGAATATGACACAGGGAAGGATCAAACGCTGTGCTGGCCTCTAAAAATATATATATATAAAACATGGACTTCTGAAGACCGCTGTGAAACAGGAGCCTTAGAGAATGGGACAATGAACCAGAAAACCAGCACCAAATCGTACTACCTCAATACCCTAAAAATAGTGTTTCTCTGTGCTGACTATAAATTACACACAGAGAGACTGTAAGGTCACAAGAAATATGCCATGCAGAGGTTTTTTGGGAAAGGTAGGCTTAGTTTTTCCATAGAACCTTTATGAAAAGCAATTATGCTTAACAGGAAAAAGCTGCAACACAATGGCCTTGCTCTGTGACAGACGTGTGTTTCAGTTCGAAGTGTGCAGCTTTCCCTCGCTGTTTGTCTGTATCATGTGCACTTTATTAAAGATGCCATTCTGGGAAAGTCTGGCCCTTGCTGTGTCATTATGATAAAGGTAAACAATATTTCTTGTGAAAGAAGGGCCATTTCTGTGTCTAAATGAAGGAAATATTTATTACTTTTCATGAAACTTAAAAATAAATATGTTGCTAGTTTTCTGTCATCAAAAGTGCTTAATTATTAAAATAATGAGACTCCAGAAGGAAAATGCAAGAAGAAAGTAGAAAATTTCTTTGTACATTATTGTGACTGAAAGAAGAGTAATCTGCTCTACCTCCAAAGCCAGTGGGACTTCTAATGAGAGATAACCCCAGCTAATGACTTTCAGACTTTGTGTTTATTCTTCTAGATTACAGCCATTGTTTGTTAAATATAGTATAGTGGCATCATTAACTCAAAAAATAGATCAAGATTTTGTATGTCTATAGACACATATTGCATTGAAAATCAGCGTCAAAAAAATGAACAGTGGTCTAACAGACTTTTGTAATTTCTTTGAGAACCAGTGGATTAAAGATTTGTTTCCACAGAATTTCAAGAATATTTCGCATTCTTCCTTGACTTCATAGGACTTTTTGTAGATACTAATAAAGAATGTAATTTTTCATCATGCACTCAGTATTTCATTTAGCAAAGCCATTTCTGAAGTACTTCGGTTTAATATCTTTTTTTCAAAGATGAATAAAGATGTTTTCATTTCAAACTGCAAGAGTAGTACCTATTTTGATTTTTTTAGAAGAATTATTTCTTTAAAGCTTCTAGGAGTAAACCTCATATATCAGATATTTGCTGTCACATGTGTAACTTACTACATTCATAATTAACACATCAGCCTTTGGCCATAGTGATTTATAGTGGAAAATTACAGATTACACAGGGAAATGTGTCACCTGTTAACCAGCTTAGAAAGAAAGGGGGCTTTGCTGTCGTTTGTGTTAGTATTTGCTGGCATTAAGATTGATTGTTGAATAAAATGTTATGTGGGCAGAATCTTATCCTAAAGAACTTGAACAAATACCTTATTATTGCACCCAAACAGATGCCACTGGCAAAAATCTAAATAAATGAACTTGATGAGCTTTATAGTCTGACCAGAAAGTAAACAACCTTGCGCTGGTGAGACCAGCAGGGGGTTGAATTAAGGGTCCAATAAAACCATTGCTAAGAACATATTGCTTCCTATTCCCCACAGTTTGAAACTAGAATTTAACAGAATGTGCCCCAGCAGAATCAGTCTCTAACTACTCATCCCTTAACGGTTCTCCAGTGCTCTGTGAGATGTGCAAACGTGCTTGACTGTGCTGCGGGTCTGGAGAAGGCAAAAAAACACTTAGTAGGTTTTTGATCAATCTGTGAGGCAGATATGTGTGCAGTGTCTGCCCAAGCAGCTTGTTGTCTCATTTCAGCTGAAGGGCACTGGGGCTCTACAAGCTTTGCTTTCTCTGCTGTGTCACTTCAGACTTTGGGATCTGAAGATATGCAAATGATTTGGACAAGCAAACATGGTGCCAAAGCTCTATTCATAGCAAATAAAGCTACAAGAACACCAATTATCGTCAGATTGTGACAGATTCTCTAAGAAAATAAGGATAAGCAGACTAAAATACTAAAGGCAGGCCTCTCCAACATATCTTACACATAGTTTACCAGTCTGTTAATAGAAAGCAACCTCAGAGGCAAAACTAGTCTAGAAACATTGTGGTTGAGTCAGCAAGGCACTGTGTGCAAGGTAACATGTCCCTGCTGGGGGGCTGGTTAGGACCACCTCCATATGTTGGAAGACAGGACATGTTACATCAAATATAGCATAGAGCAGACACAGCTATATGGCTGCCAGCCTGGAGCTGGCTTCCATCCAGACAGCTTGGAGCATGGGAAGAGAAGCTTGGGACTGTAACGCACCCATCTGTATAGACATTTCCCTAAATCCTCATTTGCAAGTCAGGAGTAAGAGCCTGCTGGGTTTTGAAATTCTACTTATTTTTCCAAATCGTGTCAAATATCTGAAAATACTGGCATTGGTCAGGCATGACTGAGATGAAACACAATTTCCCCTGCTTTCCTCTGACATCTTGTGTTTTACCCATGAATTGTAATGACAAAAATGGATACAATTTTAGTTTTGCTGGGGAACTCCAACAACAAAAGTTACTTAAAAAGAAAAAGAAAAGTTCAGTTCAAATATAATAAAATATTACTGTTTCTCAAGTTAAAAAGGAAGTCCACACAGAGAGAATTGCTACTATTAAGAAAGAAAATAAAAATGGAACTAGAATTTACACATCTCTTCAAACATTCAGTTACAAAAATAAAAACTTTTCCTCCGAAATCTTCCAAGGAAACAGCTAATTTCATCCTCCAGGCTATGTTTGTATACTTACATCCATTATACTGCTTATAATGGGTCTTTCTAATCCTTCCAGAACCAAGACTCATCTTTGGAAGTGCCCATAGCAGAGTCTTGTCAGAGGGCAGTCTTCCCAAAACCCGTTTTCTTCTGCTCAATAGAATGGGCCTCTGTTTGAAAGACATTCCCCTGAAATTCCTGAAATGCCTCATTGTTGCATTGGTGAGCTCTTCTCTTCCTTTTAGCTGGCTGCAAAGCATTTTCTTTCTGTAAAAAGACAAACTAGATTTTCTTTTTATACTTGTCTTTCATTTTTGGAGTTTTCATTAAGAAGTGCTTGGAGTAGGATTAGGTTTTATTTTACTTTTGTTGCTTCAGAACTTCAAAGCATGACCATCATTCTGCTTATCTATTTCCTATTTTATTATTATGCTATAGTATTTTAATCAGAAAAACACCAAGCTTAATTTTTTAAATTCTAAAATACCATTGCTGGTTGTTGGAAATGACAAGTATTTAAAATAGCACAAACAAATTCATTTTCTGGAGTTCCGTCAGTGTGATTATTTTGAAGCTATACTAAAAAAAGAAGGCAAACATTTTGTACATAGTGGTTAAATTCTGATATTTATTAGATTAACTAATATCAGATGCCTTTAAAGCCTGTGATGTTACTTTGGTTTAGTTTGGTTGTACCTACACTGTATTTTCAAAGCTGTGTGTCCTGGTTTGAGTCAGAACAATTCTGTTCTGTTGGAGAGGGGCTGATAGACAGCAATCTCTCATTTGTCTAGTGGCCAGCCCAGCTTCTAACCTTTGACACTGTTCTACAGCCATTGCTAAGACTAGACTTGTACAGGCAGAGGGAGGAGCTCTGAAATGTGATTTCTCCTTTGCTGGAGCATGCTCAGTGTCTCAATAGCTAATTGCAGTCAATTGCAGTCATCACAATGGCTACAAGTCAACCAAGTAGGCAGAAAGTGGGAGGGCTGTGCAACGTACCATTCTTGTGTCTGTCTTTCAACTATTAAGATAAAAATCATGCTGATGTATGTGCAGGTGGTCCTTCTTTATTTCTCAGACATTCTCTCAATAAATTTCCTGATAACTGCAGCTTGTTAAGTTACTTCTTCTTGTATAAAATGTTATGGGAAGAATGAGATTCTCTAGAGTGTCTCAGTGAATCCGATGGGACTGCAGCAGAGGAAGAGTTGATGCAGGCTTTTGCAAAGTGGACAAGAAAAGATCAAGCAGAATTTTTGTTCTGTTAGCATCAAATGCAATTTAACCATTGATTTCAATGAGCTCTGAATTTCACCCCTCAGACTTTTGTATACTTGTCAGTGTAATAAAGTACAATTTTCAATTAAATCAGTTAGATGCTTGTTTAGCAGGATCAGGGCTACTTCTTTAGAAAGCAATTGTAGTTGAAAACAATGTTCCCTTTCCTCTAACTCATTGATTCTTGATGGTATTAATGCATAGTTTGGCAACTTCACAGCTTGGAATACTCCGTAGTATATTTTTTTAGCTAAGAGAAACTGTCAACAATATCTGTACACCTGCTTGCTAATAGAATATGACTGAAATCAGTGTCATGAACAGAGGCAGTTTTACTGGAGCTGACACCACCAGTTAATAGGTGGCCTAAGACCAGTTCATTCATTTTACATGGGTTGTTGAGTATGAACAGCTTATGGACACATAGTATTCTTATATCTGAAACCATAATGTATTCATAAGCAATGTTCCTATACTGAAACTAATCTTCATGACTGGCATTTTATTTCAGGAAAATATATGTTGAGAAAAAAGTTTCACAGGGTTATCTTTAAACAATACACTTACTGTTTCCATTTCCTCCCCCTTTCCACAGGAGTTCATCCAACAGAGTGTTGTTCTGTTCAACATATTTATCAATTACCTGGATGAGGGCACAGGATGCACTGTCAGCAAGTTTGCTGATGATACCAAGCTGGGTGGAGTGTCTGACACACCAGCAGGCTGAGCTGTCATTCAGCGAGACTTGAACAGGCTGGAGGGTTGGGCAGGAAGAAATTTGATGAAACTCAAGAAGGGCAAGTGTAGAGTCTTGCACCTGGGAAGGAACAACCCCAGGTATCAGTATAGGCTGGGGACTGACCTGTTGGA
>JANIJG010008375.1:99771-115712 GCA_024611175.1 Megaceryle torquata | reverse complement strand
GGGTGGAAGTTGAGGCATAGGAAGTTTCACATAAACATAAGGAGGAATTTTTTCACTGTGAGGGTGATGGAACACTGGAACAGGCTGTCCAGGGGGTTGTGGAGTCTCCCTCTCTGGGACATACTCAAAACGTGCCTGGATGCATTCCTGGGTGATCTAGTGTAGGTGATCCTGCTCTGGCAGGGGGGTTGGACTGGGTGATCTTTGAGGTCCCTTCCAGCTCTTGACATTCTGTGATTTCTGTGATTTTCTCTTTCTACCAGTGCTGGTAAAAGTAACGTAACACCTCCAAAATCAGTAGATCTCTTTTATTCACAGAAAAATGCTACTTCAAGAAAGTGTGAAATATAAATTTGCAATTTCTGCAATAATAATTTTGTCACTAATGTAAGTAATTAACACTTCACACTGAACCAATAACATCAGCTAAATTTTTTATGTACAGTCCTTTTACATTCAATGTACAATTTACTGAAAGAAGAAAAAGAGATAAATAGGATGTTTTAACCAGCGTTTCCAAAATCTCTTCATTTTTTAACACAAATAGGCAATGTTTTACTTGGGTCAAAGTTTTATTTCTCTTGAAAGCTGTGGCTTATGTTGTTTTTTGTAGAATACAACTTAGAAAATTCAAGTCAAGAAGATCCAGAACTCCCTTTGATACTGGGAATACTTAACATACATACCAGAAAACAGATGCTACCAATGGCTTTGGGCAGAGTATTATGCCAGACTACTACTCAGATTGGTGTCAAGAGGAATATTCTATTTGGGAAGAGAGGGAAAATGATCTTATATTTATCAAGGCTGTTATAAAGATCTGTATGCAAAAAAACCCCTTGAAGTGGCTCAGATACATATAACCAGAGAAAGTCCTGAGCAAATGATACTTTTTAAGTTAGCAAGACTGACTGAGAGCAGTCAGGGTAAGGAGAGACAGGGAGGGGCTATTAGACAGAATATCAAGAGTTCATTGTCTCTTATTTACCATATAGGAATCCCTTTGAGGCACTGGTCTTCTTTCATACATGGCCACAGCTGCCAGGACAAGTTTGATGAAGAGCTAATGCACCTCAGGTGCCTCTAGTTTCCTGGTCATTCCCTTATGAAAGATTAAAACTTTGGCAGGTTTCACAGCTCACATGAATACACAGGGTACCTTTCAGTACACAGGTAGCCTACTAAACTGTGATTAGTTTCCCTGTATAGTGTGTATTAATATATACGCTACCAGATAAAGCAGTATTATCTTTTGGCTGTCTCTCCCCAAGAGGTTTTTTTGTAGTCTTCTCCCCACCATAACTATGAATAAATCAGTTTGTATTTCCTGTTGATCCTAGCCTGTTTAGGTGTCCTCTGCAGTCAGTTGCTGTCTGCTTATCACACATGTGCTTCCAATACACAGCTTCAACATACCCCTCCAATTTGCCTTAATGGCTGATACCTTCCTCTCAGACAGGGGTTTCTTCCCGGGCTTCTGTTGTTTCACAGTCTTTCCTCTTAGCCTTGAGACCAACCTGGACAGGTAGAAAAGATGAGGTAAGGTACTTTTTACTTACCTGATTCATTGCACATCATTATCAGGTAGGAAAGTCCAACTCAATGTGATATTTCTCCAGGAAAAAAAAAAAATCAAGATAAAATCTTAGGTGTGAATTGTCAAATTCATTCTGTCTGGATGGATGTCTGAGCTATAATAAGAAGTGGAAAATGTGTAGTCAGAACAATGAAGAAAACCACATTAGGCAAGAAATGAATAAGGTGCCAAGGGTTTTACATGAGGGCAAGTCATAACCAGTGCTCAAAGTGCAATGGATGGGGATATTGAGTAATAGGAAGATAAGGATCTAAATACAGATATTTAACCTCTGAAGGCCTTCAAGGGGCTTGTTCTGTTGAAGCTAGGTTATAGCTATATAAAGCCTAGACATAAATGAACTCAGGCACTGTGAGAGGGTTTTTCTTTTTCTTTATTTTTTTTTTTAAGTCAAGTCATTTTTATGAATATCAGTTGAAAATGAAGTCAGTTCATCAGTAAGATAAAGAGAATAGAGTGGAATGAATGAGGTGGTCATCCTGGAAAGATTAGAAGAAAGCTGTATTGAGGTTAATTTCTTAAAACTGAGGTTATAGTCTTTAAGTGAGTAATTCCAAGGAACTTTATAAGAGGAAAAGTTTTTGCCTTCCCAGACTCGTGAGATGCAGCAGACATCCCAGATATTAAACTAGTGGCTTAGCACAGATTTTTTTCTCTTCTCAAGAAGAAACATTAATCCAGAAATTTATTTGGATGCTAACAGCTCCAATTTTACAAGCATGAAAAATATGGGATGTACATCTTACCAACCTCATAGTTGTCTCTGCACTTATTGCTTGATATTTCTCCACTGTAGAGGCTTACTCTATATTCAGTGCTCTTTCTTTCCTCATAATAAAAATGCTTTGTAGTAAACTAACAGAAGTTAATCTGATTTTCTATTCAAAACTCTGTTTTTAACTATGAACCTGAGAAGTCTAAACATAAAAATGGTTTAAAAAAGATACAAAGTAGTCTTTCTGTAAAAAAAAAAAATATAATATGCCTATTGTTATTACTGAACATGGATATAAACTTGTTTTTTAATTCACAAGGCATATACTGCAGCCTCTCCGTGACAATGTTCCTATGTCTGTAGAAGTAAAAAGCAAGGGCATCATTTTCTTTATGGATGGCATAGTGGGGTTGGAAAACGAAGAGATTCCCTATCATTTTAAACCTTGTGAATTCCCTTGTGCTTGTAGAGATTCTCCTGCTTTCTTTTAATTTATGCAAAGTGCTGTTAAACAAATCACTACATATGAAGATAAGATAGCACAATGTACTAATATATTTTTGTTGTGATTCTGAAAATTACAGAAAGTAATGGTATAGCTAATCTGTTATAATTTTTTTAATTAAGTATCATTTGTAATTACAAATTCATATACCTAATTCAATCTCTCTCATGCTGATACTCCCTTGTGTTTGAAACCAAAAAGCTGTATGGAATAATCTGCTTGGCATTACCCATATTCTATCTGTTGTGAGTTACTTAATGATATTTTGATGCTGACTAATATGCACCTTTAGGAACCTCACAAAATGCAAATAGAAAACACAAAAATTTAGCAGCTGAAACTAGCAAGTCAAAAATACATAAAAGAAGTTTTGTGCCGTAAACTTCTTAAAGATCAAAATTGAAAAAAGTGCTTTGTTCTGGTGTGTTGTTTTGTTTTCTTTAAAATAGAAAATTTTAAATATTCAAGCATGGTTCTAAACTTAACTTCAGACCCACCTTTCAGACCACAACAGAGTCTCTGAAGCAAAAAGATGGTCCAGTTCTCAGGCCTACTGAAGATTTAATAGTTGTTGCACTCCTGCTGTCCAGTCTTTCTGCTTTTCTAAGCTGGGATGGCTGAAGCAGAACTTTAGTGTTAGCAGATATGGAGCTACAAGGAGTGTGGGTTCTCTTGGACATCCAACACTAACAATTGATTTTTTTATGGAGTAGATCTGTGTTGCCTTTTCTGTTTCTTGTTTAATGATACATTGACTCCATCTGACATTGTAAGGGTCCTTCCTACTTGAACAGCATCTTCATGTGGGATGGTCATAGATATAAAGATGTGCAGATGATTTCTCCCAGAGCTACAGTTTACAGGCCAGAAGAGACATGCCTCACAAAACACACATCATATTTAGAAAAACATAAACAAAATTACTTCTAAACTAACTGGGAATAACTCTGTGCTCTGTGTTGGGTTGAAGTGTCTAGGGGAGGGGGGAAGTGGTAAAGTGTATTTAATCCCGAGAACCATCTGCATGCCCCACTACCTGGAGGGTGTAGAGTAAGGCAGGAGACTCAGCTGGAGAGTCTACACAATGCAGACACCTTTGCAGCTTGATGACATAGTGGCAGATGCATGCTTAGTCCTTAAAGGTGACAGAAGAAATGTGATTTGTAGCAGAAGAAATGTGAGAAGAAACCACGCAATTCTTGCCACCACCAGTATGTGTTGGTAGATATGGTCAAAAGCCTGCCCTGCTCTCCCTTCTCCCACTCCACCCTGCAACAGGATACTGTAGGCAAGGAGTAAAAATTACTTAAAATTATTTATTTTCATCCTCTTCATGCTGCAGATCTGAGTTTTCATAAGTTCCTTTCATCCCCTTTTT
This sequence comes from Megaceryle torquata, assembly GCA_024611175.1. Classification (NCBI taxonomy): domain Eukaryota; kingdom Metazoa; phylum Chordata; class Aves; order Coraciiformes; family Cerylidae; genus Megaceryle; species Megaceryle torquata. The sequence goes on along the minus strand of JANIJG010008375.1, from coordinate 111,517 downwards.
TTTTTTTTTTGTCCAATTAAAACCACAGCGTGTGAAAATAAAATATCTTTGGTATTTTTATGTTGGTTCTTTTTTTCTGAAGGAAAACATTACCAATTTTCACCTCAAAATTAAATTTTGACTCCCCTCCCAGAAGAAAGGTAAGGTCTATAAAAATCGTCTTTATAGTAGAAATAATTCTTTTCTCCCTAGTACAGTGGAGCTATAATGTTAATGGATTTATTTTCTCATGTTGGTTTGAATTCTTAACTACAAGACTTACAGAAGTACATGGAATATACAGAATTTCTGATATCAAAAAGTATTGCTTAGTTTTTATCAGATATTTTACACCTTCCAAGCTGTTTGCATTAGTATTTGAATTCCATTTTTGGAGCTTGTATGTCAAAACCTGTTGCAACTAGCAGTTTACCAGTCTAGTTTTGATTTTAGCATCACAATTATCTGTTGAGAGCCTGATCTGGTAAAAGAGATGTTGACGTATTTACAATGTTTCGGCATGAGGGACTGAAATACAATTACAAAAAACTACTATGTGAAAAGAAATTGTTTGGGTTTGGGTTTTTTTCCCCATTTTATCTCATTTTAAGGAGCCAAGCATGTACAAGCATATAGAAGCATCATCTGAATAATGGTTTCGTGTCTTGGTAACATCTCAATGAACAGCTGTGAATTTTGAAATGTAAGCACTGTGAAGATGAGCATGTGTTTTGCTGGTGATACTTTAAGGGAACTGATTTAGGTTTGTGATGCTTTTTTTGCCCAGTTGTATGTAAACATTGACCAAGTGACATAATTTTTCTTTGTTTTCTGCCCTCACCTGCTATCTTTAGGAAGAATTTAAATGCCATAAAATCCATCCCTGACTTAATTTCTCCCTCTCCCAGTATTCTCATCTCCATTGGCTGCCCCTCTGCTTCCTTAGCATTCCTCTCATCCCACCATGGACTTCACAACCTTCTGCACCTCTTGTCCTTGTCACTGTGGTCAGTTTCATGTAGCTTCTAAGCAAGGCAATCCTTGGCTTTCAATACTCACTGAGGAGTACTTAGTCACAACACAAGAGGGACCTCCCAGTGGGGATAAAGAACGAATGAAGAGGCAGTTTGGAAATGGACAGGAGACAGAAGAAGGGATGTTTGACTTCTACTGGGAGAAAAAGAGAGACCACTAAGAGCACCCTGATGGCCTTCACATGCCTCTGATTTAATCCAAATTACTATACTTGAGAAAAGAAGGCCTTTTACATTTCCAGGAAAAGGAAAAAAAAAAAAAAAAGTAAGCTCATTTGTGTCGTGTTTATTAGCCAAAAAAAGTGGTAAAAGCAAACAATATGTTAGAAAAGTATAGATATGATTATTCAATAGAAATTTGAGGAAATTATCCTAGCACAGTCCAAGAGACTAATGAGTCCATATTAAGGAAACCGCACAGTGCAGGTCACCCTATTATAAAACAGGATATTACAGAAATGGAGAAGGTGCAGCTAAGGGCAAGCAGAGTGCCACAGCAATACAATGATCTTAGTTATTCAGAAAGGTTAGAGAAACAAGATCCATAGGCTAGGGAAAAGGATTAAGATTAAGATAGGGCCTCAGTGAAGTCTGTCAGGGTATTTTCTTGCAATAGGTATAACAGCTTTGAAGACAGTATCTACAAGAGGATATTTGAACTTCTATCACTACAAGCATAGGGTACAAACCTGAGTAAGGGCACTGTCATTTAGATTCATTGGTTTGCTCAATGTGTAGTAAATAATACATAGAGTATAAGTAATGAGAAAATGTATTTAAGTGGTTTAAAATACAGAGCCAATTAAATGAACATGGGTTTTCCCATATGTTTTATAACATTACATATAAATTATTTTTATTTTTTTTTAATGATGTGATGTTATATTTAGCCAATCTCACAATCAAATCTTGCTTTAGGAAAGGCAAAAAAATGAGATGGTAAATGTTACATAAACACAGAGAAGAGTTAAGCAGGCAGGCTTTGTGATGGTGTTTGTCTAATTCATCTCTTTCTAAAATAATAATGCTATCCATTTTTTAAAAAATACTGTAGCAGATAATAGAATACTGCACAAACGTTACATATGAATATAGGTTTAGTTGTAAACAACCTGTAGTACTGAGCCAACAAGCAAAAGATCAAGCCTGCCACATTGCTCCTTTTGTCAGTCATGAAAGGGTATTTCATTCAGTAAATCTACTGCTAGTTTAATGCATTACAACAGTTGGGACTTTTATGAATGTAAAGACCTTCATGGGAATATTGATTAGTCCAGATTATTTTCTACACCATTTAGAACTGAAATTAGTACTCATAGCAGGCTTTTAATCCATATATTATAAAAACATCTGTACTTTAGAGCAATGGCAGTCTGCACTCAATGGAGAATATCCATCGAAGACATAAATATGTAATCCTAGAAATACAGTGTCAGCCCAAAGCAAAAGGATATCCAGTAAATTATTTCAACATTCCCTTTTCACCAAGCAAGCTACATTCTCTGCCCATGCTAGATTCCTGATAATTAGACTCATCTATTTGTAATAGATGATATAGATAATAAAATAGGGACTAAGTATGACCTCTGGTGTGGAGAGAATATATTTAATGTCTCTTTAAATTTGTAAAACTTTATTAATATAATTGCATACAAAATGCTTAGTTTATAAAATAAGTTTTAAAAGAGTGAATGAAATAGCATTGCTTTTAGAGGAAAAACATTAGAGTAACTCATATATTTAGATGTTTCTGCAATGACTGGCGGGGGAAAAAAAAAAAAAGAATTAAAAAGAATTATCATTGTGTGCTTGGAAATGAGGTATCAGAAGGGTGTGGAAGTAGGTCTGAATAAGAGAGAACTCATATGTTTGGGGAGAAAAAGTGATCACTTAAGAATCCATGGTGTGCATCTGAAAATCCCATTAGAGATTGTCAAGCTGCATTGGTCAGACAAAAAGAATATGAAATGGGACCAATTAATACTGATGCTATCGAGTGCATGGCAATAGCTTCTAGTTCCTGATTTACAGAGGAGAATACAATTGAGTGGAAATGGTTTTGATACATTTACATCTGTGGCTATAAGTCATATTTTGTATAAGGAGATCTAGCAACTAGAAAGTAGTGACTATAGCCCTTGATTAGCACTCCAGAGTCGGGGATCATTGCTGGTTCTGCCCCTGATATTTCTGATGACCTTGACAAGATCACTTCTTTTTGTAAGTATTTCAGGTATTGAGTTTTGTTCTAACTTGTTATATCACCATATCTATATGTGTTGATATCAAGCCTTTACAGTCTTCTGGAAAAAGGCTTTATCACTGTGTTTGTAGTCTGAAGCAGAATGAGTCTGTGATCTTCTCTAGGGAGAATTTAAATATCTTAACATCATGCAAGCAGCAGAAGGACCATGGCATAGAAAGGGAGAAAATCGATGGGTTTGGGGGATCAAGGAGTTTCTAATACAGAGTTTCCTTGTACTGAAATAGCTCCTAATCGGATCCAAAATCTGATCTATTTGCTCAGTGTGTTTCCATGTTCTTGAAACAATTTGTTTGTGACTTACACATTTTTATAGATTAGGAGGAGAGAGCTTTAACTTTTTTTTTTCTTTTTTTTTCCTAAACACTGAATGTTATGTCTTTAGTACTACCAGAACCTGATGTTCTTGGCCCTTGATTAAACAGGTAATAGTATTCTACTTAAATAGAAGAAGCTCTGATCTGAGATGTGGAATTTTCTGCCAGAAACATGGTTCAGAGGATTTTATCCTTAGGCATCAGCAAAAAGAAAGGTTGTGTCAGTCCTCTTCCAGTCTGATTAGACTCTTCCCCACAGCCTTCATTCTCCACTGTGGTCAAGCACTTGGTTGGTGGTTGAAATGACCACTCTGCAGATCTCAAAGGGCCATTCAGCCAAAGATTATAGAGCCACAGGCACTGTCTTCATTTGTACAGTAAGTCTGTTGTACAGTCATTTGTTATTATACTATAGAGTAGGGAAGTATTAGCTAAATAGCAGTCTCTTTGTGACAGTGAAGGTGCCAAATCTAGTCCAATGGCTTCTGATGATTTTCGGCCACTGAATTCCCCCAGGCAGCCATCCTACCAGGATCTGTGCCACCATAGTTACAGGGCTGTCTGTCTAGGGCAGACTGCCTATTTTGCAGTAGATTGCTCTCATGCCTGCATGGGTACTGACATGCAAAATTATTATGGGGTGCCACCCTAGTGTGGTAGAACTGCAGGCTGCAGTACTGTAACTTGGTTTGGTAACTGGTTAAACCATATCACTTCCAAAGGGGTTAGTTTTAATAGCAGTTAAGGAGCCTTTTACTGTGGCAACATACCCAATTTCTTTCTTTTATCCTCTCTTTTGGTGGGGCTAGTGGTTTAGAAGGAGAGTTGCATCTAGACTTTAATTTATTAGCCAATAAAGTATTTTCCTGCAAACTGTTGTAAGAATGTTCAGGGAGAGCAAGCCAAACAGAATGAAAACCAGAGTGCAAGCAGTGTTGTCCCAACAGGCTTTTCCCTGTATTTATAGCTTCTTCTGTTGACTCATCAGTACAATACAACAAAAGAGCATTTTGTTCTTCACTTATTAATAGAGAAGAAAAAGGGATTTATATGCCATATGGTTAAAAAAAAAAATGTTCTAGTGTTTATGAGCCACCAGCAACTTTTAAATTCTCTACTGAGAAATAGTGTAGTAGGCTGAATTTATCTCTGTTATTTAACACTAGAAGTAGCCTAGGAGAGCCTAGAAGCAGTTAGGTTATGTGCAAGACTAATTTTTGCATTAGCTGGTCTCAGGTGATGATCAGACAGATAGTCTACAAGCACTTTGGTAAAGAAAAATGAAACTCTGATGACTATATGATCAGACATCGTGCTCTTTCTGCTTGGCTAGTTAACATCCCATTTTCAGTGCATAAATTCTACATCGTACCCTTTAAAATGCACTCAAAAGCATGTAACATTCACTCTTCCCTTTTTCCCTCATGTTTATGGGCAATCTTGTTGATTCTAAACAGTTTCTTCCAGCTGAAGTGAAACAAGATCAGTTTAGAAGAGTGCAAAATGCAATGTGGTTCCAGTGTTTCATCAGAGAAGTGTTTTATAACTCACTTGTGGCCACAGTTGTCTGTGTTGGATTCTTATGAACTTATGTTTTGCACGCACATTTTATAGCACAGGTTTTGAAACTCAGATTCAGGGTTTTGGTATCTCATTAGGTTTCTTGTGTGCAGGTGAAAGCCCATTTATGCTCCCAACAGGTGGTCCTTGTTTTTCTGAATGGGTAACTCAGCTGAACAACAGCAATAAAAAGCCAAACCACATAATCCTGTAGTCCTAACCTCCAAACAGATACACCATATTATTTTCAAATTTAATGCTCTTATAAATGAGGCTGTAAGTCTTGCAATATCCAAGAAAATAACAGCATGAGTCCCCAGGTCTTGGAGTGGGGTCACCTACATTGGCATGCACATGCTTTTTTAGCCTTACTGGGCAGCTAATTGCATCCAGACTGGAAAATGTCTGTCTGTAAGGTGCCATTCTCCACTTCTTGCTCATTTAATGAAGGAAGACATTTAATTACTTTCAAATAGTCTTTCTTTTGACTTTTAACTTTCTTTTCTAAGCAATATTAAGCAACCATAAAGGTAAAAATGTGATGAGCAAGAGATAGCTATGAAAAACAGTCAAAACTGAAACGCTAATACAATAAATAATATCATAAATAAAATGAAGCTGTGTAATCCAAAGACAATGAACCATAAGTAAAAATTAGAACATCCTCTACCTTATCACCACTTCATGAATTTTCTCTCCTGGTACAGATATCTCACATGTATGTGAATGTATCTTCAACCTTTGTAATTATACAGTTCTGATTCACTCCAGCTTGAGGATCTAGATCATGGTCTTCTTAATTCTCTAATCACTTTTTTTTTTTCCTGTATAGAAAGATAGTGTACTAATTATGCTGGATGCAAAGACTGAAAAAGACAGTGTTTTGGAGGTGAAAAATGACATGCAGCCCTTGCCTGCTCACTCCATTGTGCTACATTTTGCTTATCCTGTGCTTCTGTATCTATTTTCCTATCATTTGGGCTGATTAACTGAAAAACAGTGGATCAACAAAAATGCATCTGACTTATTTATTGATTATTTTTCAAGCAGAAAATATATTGGTGATAGATTTTCTTTTTGAACAAAAGGGAAAAGAGCTGGTACGATCTTGTTGCACTAAGGAAAAGTTAAATATGGAATGTGTATGCTAATGATTAGGAGGTGCTGGTTGTCATCATACTTTTATTTCACACAAAGCTGTGTGAACCTTTCATAACAAAACTTGTAAGAAAGTAGAATTCACCTCATTTATGCATTTGCTTATTAAAGGGAAACAGTCAGCAGTTTGCCTAGGTCACACTAACTTTCAGCACATCTCATGGCCTTGCCAGGTAGGGCAGGTTTCTTTGGAATCACATCCTCCTCCTCTTCAACCTCACCCCAGCCCCTGCCACCAGCCTGACTGCTGAACATTACAGGATGTACCTATGAATATAATGCACCTTTAGACTAAGCAGTCTGAATGTTGCTCAGGTCTCCATCAACCCCCTGGGGTACACATCGATGACTTGGTAAATGGCCTTTAGCAGTCATCAGAAGGCTGAACTGATCGGTAGCTGTGGAACAGCCAGGGAGAAGAAGTATCAAAATAATTCAAGGAAATAAACCATTGGGTTGCTGAGGGAAATGGAAGGCCATTCACATTCAGAAAGTATCTGACAAAGTTGGGCTTTTGAAATAGCTCTTTTTGGCATACAGAGTAAAATGGCCATCTCAGCTCTACTTTGTCCTCACTTTGTGCCTGCTCAAACTGAGTTTGTTTTTGTAATGGCTTTTCAGAAGCAGATATGAGAGTTAGCTGGAGTAGCTGAGACAAGGAATTCCTCTCCTTGAGTTTAAGTGGGCAACCAGTTCATTAATGGGGATTTTAGATTAAATGTGTGGTTCCGCATTGTTGTTTATGCTGTGTTGAAGATCCTGTTAATGCTTTTTTTGGTGGATAATTTCATTTGACAAAGTGTTGCAGATTCATCTTTATGTATGAATTTACAAGTACAGAGTGGGAAGCATAAAAAATAATACAGAACTGAAGGTGCAGAGTCACAGTACACAAATTAGAACATTCAGCAGTTCAAAAATGCCAGGATAGGTAAATTTAATTTCTCTTAGTAACTCTGTATTTGTAAAGCCTTAGCATTTTTCCATGACAATAAACATCAGGACATTAAACTCACAGAAAACAGATTAAACTTCATTTCAAAAACTTGGTTGCATGAGAAAGGATAATATATTGCTTATACTTAGCCAGTATTCTTGTGACCATGTAACCTGTTGACAACATCTGAATTTTCTATTCCAACATTTGCTGTGTGGTTGAGTAAAATGGAGTCTTCCTCCAATACCCATCTATGGGCTAAGTTAGCATTTGTATGAAAGGTCAGAGTGAAATGCTGCTGCACCCAAATCCTTGATAACACCCAACAAGTGTTAAGAGATAGTGGTTACTGTGGTTTTATAAGTCACTTTATGCTCTCTCTAGTTTTTGGAGAACTCAAGAACTTACCTGACACCTGCAGAAAAAAGGCATAATGAAAACATAAAAATTTGTGGTGTTGTGGTTTGTTTTTGGTTTTGGTGGTTTTGTTTGGTTTTTGTTTGGTTTTTTTTTTGTGTGTTTTTTTTTGGTGGTTTTTTTTGGTGTTTTTTTTTTGTTTGCTTGTGGTTTTTTTTTAATTGTTGTTTGTTTGTTGTGTTTTAATTTGGGATTCCACAATTTCTTTCCTGAAACATTTTCATGAATGTGACATCATCTGAAGAAGAAGCAGAGCAAAAGTTCACAGCGTGATTAGTTTCTTTTCATGTATTTATTTATTTATGTTCTCAGATAAATGAAATTTCTTCAAGTTCATTGTCTTAATTAACTGGTCCTATTGAGTTTACTCCTCTTCAAATGCCACTTCTGATTCCTCCATCCTATGGCTGATGCTTGGTCTCAGAGATCTGGCCTTCCTCCTTTGCTGGACTTTATAGCTTCTACTATTTTAAATGTTTCAATCTGCAGTCTCTTCACATCTGATTAATTTAACAAGTATCTCAACTCCTGAAAGGGGGAGGAGAGATATGCTGGTTCATATCCATTCTAAATTAATGGTGCAACTAGGCATGCTGGTTTACAATAATTGCTAGAAATCAATAAATCAATACACATTGGGATGTCTCTGCTCCACATTCCAGTAATCAATAAGATGTTGTTATTTCTTACCTTAAAGAACAAAGAAGTAGAATTAAATCTGTAGTAATCCTTTCAGAATTTCAAGTAAGATGCATCCAATTATCAACAACAAAAAGAGTACATTAGGTTGTCTGTCAAGCATAAGAATTACCTTACAGTGGAACTTGGAGTGGCTTCTTACATCTTACCAGATTTCAGGAGTCACTTTCTACTTCATATATAAAAACTGTTGGGTTTTTTCCACATCTGAGCACATATTTAAATTAATGGCATGAAGCCAAATGGAAGGCACAAGCTGGTGGCTGGAGAACTATTAGCACTGCCCCTGGACTCTAGCTTGGTCTGAGGGATGCCCTGAATTCAGAGGTTATAAATACCAGCATTGAATCTCATAGCTACCGTGTGTTTATGACTGATACAGAAGTTTACCTGTAGGTTATGAATTGTGAGCTTAGAGGTAATAATACAGCAATAAAATATGCTTCCCTCAGTAAAACACTTGGGTTATTACTAACCTCAGAAAATAAAAATAGGATAAAAATGTATGTATGACATAAATATTTCAGTGCCTGCCCTATATTCTTCTATAATAAACAAAAAACAATCCTGAAATAAAGACCACAGATCTGGCTCTTATGTGAAGTACATGTTTCCCCTCTACACTGTGCTGGATCTAACTGTTCACTGTAGAGGAGAGAAGAAATACAACAGAAGGAATCAAGAGAAAGACCTTGAAAATCTTAATCTATTTTTCCTTTCTCAGTACAAGATTTCTTTAAAGACAGGAAGGATGCTACTGAAATACAAAGTGAACCATAAAGCTAGGCAGTGTTGCTTGATCTTGTTTTGATTCAGATCCATGCAAAACAAGTTATTATAAGGCTATTTCATATATATACACACACAGATAATTATTATTGCTTACTGTATTAAAAATATATATAATCTTAGTTTGATAAGGGACTAAGGGGACAAACATGACAATGTTCATATGGAAAATATGAGAAATTTTTTGTCAAAAAAAAGGCAAAGCATACAAAACATTATAGCTTTTTTTTTTTGTTGTTTTTTTGGTTTTTTTGGTTTTTTTGTTACAGAATTGCTGTAAAAATATGAACAATATATCAGTGCTGTAGACTTTGGTAAATACAACTCATGCCCAGGTGCCTGTAATAGATGTAAGAGCCTTCTGAAAAGCTGATAACCCCACAATTAGTAATCCAAGTGATATTAAACCCTATAAATTTTACCTTTTATTTTTGCTTCAGCTTTCATTTGACACAGATGGGAGAGAATCTAATACTTTTGGCACAGCAATGTAAAAATGTTTTTAAACTTTAGTAGTATTTTGTCCCTATTTTCTCATAGAAATGTTATTACCTTTTCATTTCTTCATTGTGATTGAAGGTACTTTCATTTAGTCACAGACTATGGCTATACAATGAGAGGCAATCTTCACTTTGATATATTAGTTGACATATTAGTTTATTTGGCTACATACTACAAGGTTGTCTACCTTGAGGGGTCTTTAAAAATCTTGTCTAAATAAGAAGCATTCACCGAAATTATTTAGAGTCACACTGTGCTTTTGATCTGCAGGAATATTTTCCACAGATTTTACTGATGTTTCAGGCTTAGGGTGTTATATTGGACTATAACAATAAAAGCATCCCCTATTATTACTGCTTGACTATGCAATGGACAAAAATTCTTATTATCATTCTTAAAAGTTTGAAGTTTGTTTTTTTTTCAGAGTAGCAGTTTTTCCTCCCCTCCAGTTCCCCGCTCAATATTAATTTCTTGCTCTTTCTCATTTTTACTTCTGATTCATTCAGTCTTCAATTGCTTTGAGCAGAAATGGTAAAACTTGCTATGTAATATTTTAATTTGTAGTACTAGTCAGATTATCTGCCCTGTTATTTGCTGGCCCAGCTTTTACACTGCTTAGAAGAAGATATAGTGGAAAGTTTTTTGGCAACATCCTACTAAGACATTCAGCCCTTTCTATAACTAGAGCAAGTTAATTTCTGTTGGTTTGTTTTCTTCAGTTTCAATGGGTGAATTTTAGCTTCTCTTGATTCTGAGAGATTTAACATTGATGCATTACTCATTTTATATTCCATAATTTCTCAGATATTAAAGTTAAAATGTATCTTTTAAGAAATAGGTTGTAAATTACTTTTGACAGTCTGCTAGGGGACACTGATAACATTCCTCCTACAAAGTTGTGTAGAAAGAAAACAACTGAAATAGCTTGATACTCATCTAAGCTCACAGTATTTTTGTTTAGGCACACTAAGTAAAAATAAAGTTTGAAGGAGGGTAGTTGTTGATATTTAGGGTCTTTTTCTTTAATTGTGAAAGAATTTAGGAGCTCAAATAAGTCACCTGAGTATTGTTTATACTTTTACTAGGATGTGACCAATGTTCCACTGATTTTTCCTTGATTTTTCTGCCCCATAAACATTATACATCTGCAATACATCTCAGATCCAGGCTCTGCTGTCCAGTTTGCCTCTAAGGAAGGTCTAGAATGCAGTAGAAATAGCACTATTCCATTTTATAAATTGTTAGGAGAACACAAAACAAAGAACTGTCACAAAGAATTTTACTTCCTTCCCTACAGTGAGAGAAAACTTATAGCATTCTTCAGGACTGTATCAATAGGGCTGGAGGTGCAACTGAAGATTGACAAGATTTGAGCAACAGGTCCATAATGTAGTATCCTCCTCTGTCTGCATATTGCAGATACTCGCCAGGTTGTTCAAACATGGTCAGACTGGACAAAGTTTTCACTTCCTTCCCAGCTTGTTAGTGGCTGTTTGCAAAAGCATGTTTGTAATATAACATTTAATCTCTTAAATATATATAAATTTGTATTTTGAAGATGCAGTCTACAAACAAAAAGGGACTGAAGTACAAAGCACTGATATTAAAAAAAAAATTAACAAGCAGAAGAACTGTTGGTGCTCCTGATGCACAGAGCTCCTCTCAGAGTCAGCCTGTAAGGCACCCCTCGCAACGGGGGTGCTATGCTAATAGCAGCATCTAGAAAACAACACACCATGGCGGTGATGAAAACAACTTGGAAACTGACTTATTCCCATGGAATGTTTATAAGAGATTAAAAATACACCAAAACTTTCAACAGCAAAAAATAAATCTCTTTTTCCAGCAAGAGACTTGAGGCCTGGGGTGGCAGTGCAGAAAGAAGGTCCACATAGCTGTTATCCTATTAAAAACAAACAAAAAACCCCAAAACAACACAAAAGCAACCCCTAAAAAACAAAACACAGAGGAACAAAACAAAACAAAAATGCAGAAGTGGGGGTGAGTTAAGACAAAATCTCTGATCACTTCAAGCTCACTCCCTACCAGAGGAAAGTTCTTGGCAAAAGCGGAGGCTTTAGAAATATATGTT
>JANIJG010008375.1:64894-89894 GCA_024611175.1 Megaceryle torquata | reverse complement strand
TGTGTGGTCATTTAGAAATTTTACCAGTGAAAAACATTAGAACAGTGTCTTCTGCAAGGGGGAGAAAATCCATTCATTCCTTTTTAAGGTAATACAAGTAATTGTGAGCTTTGAGATTTAAGGGATCTTTGATAAGGTTGGGGTTTTTTTTACTCTCTTTTTTTAAACATGGGTATGTGTTGACAAGAACTTCTGAACTCCATTTGAACTTGCAATTTCAGATATTTTGTACAGAATTGTGACTAAGTCATTGATGGAAGTCTTTCTATGTTTTTAATCATGATATATTGCCATGTTAATTCCTTCCAGATGCTGTAACACTGTAATTACAATATTCTGTCCCTTATATTGCTCCCAAAAAATTGTGTTTTGTGCACCAGTATACCTAGCATATTCCTTCACCTGTGGTGTCCCTCAAAGGTCTGTACACCTCTCCTATGAAAAAAGGCTGAGAGAGTTGGGGTTGTTCAGCCTGCAGAAGAGAAGACTCCAGGGAGACCTTACTGCAGCCATTCAATACTTAAAGGGGGTTTGTAAGAAACATGGAGACTTTTTACTGAGGCTTGAAATGACAGAACAAGGGGCAACATTTTTAAAATTGAGGAGGGTAGATTTAGATTGGACAAAAGGAAGAAATCTTTTATAGTGAGGGTGGTGAATCACTGGGACAGGTCACCCAGAGAACCTATGGATGTCTCATCACTGGAAGTGTGCCAAGTCAGACTGGATGGGGCTTTCATCAACCTGATCTAATGAGGGATATCCTTGCCCATGGCAGGGGGGTTAGATCAGATGATCTTTAAATGCCCCTTCCATCCCAAACCATTCTATGATCTCTTGCTATGCTTTTCTTTCCATGCTTAAAAAATTCTGACTACAGAAGTTTTAATTTTCACTGACTGAGTTCAGTTCCTTTAAGGGTGGTGTCCAGGTTGGTTTGATTACATTTCTGTGGTTGGAGTGCAGCCACTGTATAAAGGAGGAGGGGATAACAAAAAATATACATTAAAAATGCACTACACATTAAGATACCAGCTACTCTTGTGCTGTAATTTTTTACTATTAAGGACCTCTTTTTTTTCACAAGGACAGTTCAAAGATTGATGAATAATCAGTGGAAGAGTTAATAGCTTAAGAGACTAATCAGGATACTAAAATTTCATTTTGTCAACTCTACTTTATCCCAGATCAACACTAACTCAATACCAAAATCAGGCATTCAGTTATCTGTGCAAAAATAAATTTCATAGGCTTTTTTGCTGGCAGCTTAAGAATACAGCTTCTAGAAAATACTGCCATACAAACACTTCTTTCTGGAAGTGTAAGCACAAGAAATAACATGTAAGCTCTTGAAACTAACATTTCTCTTAACTGTAGAGTTGAGTTTTTTGAAATCAAAGGGTGAAAGTTAAAGTTGAAGCATGTTGGTTAGATACTGAAAGGATCTTTCTTTTATAGTATTTTACGTATGTTTTGAGAAGAAAGCAACTATACCAAATCTATATGAAAACCAACCCCCTTTTTTTTTCTTTGCCATAAGCAAACCACGATTTGAACATCCATCTTTTAAACAGCTGGATATATTCTTATCTTGAAGATTTTCAGTATAGTATGATACATCTCAAAATACTTACTGCACATAGAAAGCAAAACATTCACTTTGGCATTTATACATAACTAATATTAAAATATGTATGTGTGTTTCAGTAGATAGGTATATATTTAAATGTATTTATTAGCAAAATTCTACACTACCAGTATCTCGTGCTGAGTATTTGAACACAAATTCTGCAGAAATATTTATATAAACCATGTCCTTTTAGTAATAACTATGTTACTCAAATCCTAACAATGGCTCATAGCTCAGTGATTTCTGACTTTGATCAAAACTTACTTATCTATGCACAACTGTATTTTAATGAAGATGACTATGGTTCCTTGAAGGAGCAATCCTGGGTTCAGAACTAGTCAGAATTTTTTATTAATGCCATGGAAGGTAGAATAGAGTATGGTTATTAACTGCACAGATGTCAACAAAATGGGAGGTAATGCAAGGAGACTGGTGAAGATGGTATTTCAATAACCTTTACAATTGGTGGATCTACTGTTGCAAAAGAAAATTTTCCTTGCACCCCAGCACTTTCAAAATGAAACTCCCTGGGAGACACCTTTGTAATATAAAAGAAGTATTCTAATAACTTAGAGCTGTCTACTCCTCTCAATACATTACTTCTTCCTTGCTTATAGATCACAGAACATGAAGTTCCTCTGTGTCTGCCTCAAACATTCACTCTTACACATGCTTTATGTGCAGATTTTTCTCCCATTCCTGCAACTGGCAACCTACAACTTCACATTCTCATGTTCTCAACTGAAACCTATATCCTTAAAGACCTCACTGTTTATAACATTCAACTGGAACAACTGCCAGGTGCCAGGAGACAGTTAACAGTTGCTGGACACTTGCAGAGGTCTCATGAAGACTGTAGGCTGCTGGATGAGAGCTTTGAGGCGTCAAAGGAAAAATAAAGAGAACAGGCAGCTGAGGGATAAATATCCACTAGAAAGGAATGGATAAAGTAACTTCCAAACATTTAGAGATGAAGCCAAATTCCCAAAGCCTACAATAACTCGTCTGATACAAAGTGAACTTGTATTCTGAGTTTTGCATAAGATAAGCCTGATCCTGCCTTGGGAAAACTTGTTTAGTATAACAGCTACTAAAATCCTGCTAAAATCTAGGCAGCAGCAACAAAACAAGTGTTACATTCAACTTTTAAACATTAGAACGTGTGCTGCTGATGACAAGAAAACAACCAGATCCTATAACCAAGTACATGATTTCTTAATTTAACTGAATTGAGCTGGGTGTCAACAAGGAGAAAAAGAACTTGATACAATATTCTCAATTATGGATAGCATGTTTTCTACAGAGGTTTCATGTCACATCAGCTTTAATGTAAGGGGATACTGAATCCAGAAGAACAGCAGTGAGAATGGAGGACAACAAAATATAAATAATTACAATAAACAAGGTCTGGATTTGGTTAGTAGAAATAGTGTTCATTCCAGGCTTTGACTAGAAAACAAAACTGTTCTTTGGAAACATATATGAAGTCAGACAACACCTTTTATAACCATCAGCACTGAGTTACTACAGAGACCCTTCTCTTCTTTCAAACCAAATATTTATCAAGTTAAGTTTCCCTATATTTCTTTCATCCAATTCTATGGAAGGGGAAAAAAAAAACAAAAAAAACCAAACCTACTTTCTCTTTTGTATATGTAAAAAATGAAAATATTATGTATATATAAATATTAAAAAAAAAAAAAAAAAAAGAAAAAAGAAAAAAAGGCAAGGGGTTCAGTTTTCATTCTGAAAGCTGCTAGGGAAGTGTTACTACCCCTCCACCAAACAAGGTTCCCAGTGGAACAAATTCTACAGTTTAGATCTGGGTCCTTTAAACATTGTTGCCCAAATCCATCCAAAGTCTTGAATGTTCTTCTAAAATCACTTAAGGGAAATTGCTGTGGAATATCATGCTAGAGAGATTCAGTCTCTCAGATAGTTAAGTCAATGTAATGACTGGCACTGAAAAGACTTTGCTCTTGGCTTTGTATTGAAGAGGAGGTAGATGTTGAGAGAGAAAAACTGCCAAGGTCAATGTGCTTACTGTGAGCTTTGTAGCCAAGTGTATGGTTTGCAGCAAGTCATGTAATTTTTTAAGATCTTTCAGTGCATTTTTATTCCACACAGGGGTTGCAGTCATCAGTCTAAAAACATGAAAGGGTGATTACTTTTTTTCTGTGTTGTGGTTCAAGTATTTTGTATTGCTATGGTGACTTAGGCACCTGGTAACACTAGGGAGCTTTTTACTTCAGTATTCAATGGCACAAAGGCCAATAAATTAGATCATGTCTTGAAGTCCCTCCCAGGTTTATTTTCCATGAGACTTTAATTTTGATACTACTGACTCATTAGCTTTCCTAGTGACTTCACAAAGAACTATATAAAGATGACAAATTTTCTGGAACTCAGCTGAAGAAAGTTTTCCCAAGGGAATCTTTGGGACTGAATGATTTCTGAGCCATATGTAGTATGACAACCTATGTAGCTTGCCTATTAAAATAATAAAGAGTTTTAGAAAAAAAAAAATTCCCAAACAATTTTAACCATCTCCCAAAACAAAAAATGTAGTTTGACTGATTCTTCCTCACAATTCTGTAGACAGCCTTAAACCTACAAGCAATACATCTTCAAAACCAATTTGTTTGTAGATATTTTTCCAAGTGTACTATTTCTCCACTAGCTTTACTACCATTACATACATGTTGCAGTATACAAAAAAAACCCCACAGACCAGAACGTTATATTTGTGTAACACAGTATTTTTTACAGAACTTCACATATCCAGTGTAACTTTTCATGTAAGACATCTGCAATTTTTATTTACATTTTTACTTATTACCCACACTACTCTTACTTCTGTAGGCATCCTGAACTACAAGTGCAATTCTGATGCAGCTACACAAAGTGTTCCATGTGGGAGAAGATATTAAAAAGATCCACAGCTATGGAATTGTTCAAACTGTGTAAGTCTAAAAATATTTGTGTCCATGCCAGCAAGGCAAGCTACTAAAGCACAAAGAATACTTTGGCCAAACTAATCCCTTCTGTATATTTCTGTATTTTAGTATTTGAAAAACATTTTTAATCTTTGTTTTCACCTGAAGCATCATGGCTTTCTAAAAACTGTTCTGTGTTGACATCTAACATTATATGAAATATTTTCCTAGCTTAACCTTTTGAAACATGTATTATTTACAACTTCTATTTCTGTCTGACCTAATATTTTTAAAGCTGTGACTTCTGTTATGCTTTTCTACAAAAATATTTTTCACCAAATATTATTTGCTAAAATGATAATCAGTATATTACAGATGTAGTAATTGACCTGTTTGTTTTGTTTGAGATTAATTTTTTTTCCATTTTTATTTCTAGTATATCTGGACTAGTACTTCCTCAGGAAAAGGATCTCTCATCTTGCCAGTACAGCTCTAGGTCTGTAGCATATCCCATAGCAGTTTAAAAAGAAAAGCTCTCCTTTCCAATCCACTGTTTCAGATCTAAAATTTTTTGTATTTATGCTTTGCTAGGCAAATGGAGACAAATCCTCAAATCCTACAGTATTTTCAAGATATCTAATTCTATTACTTTGTCTCTTTACAATTTCACGGTATTATAAAAAGTTTATTATTTTTCTTAAGCAGAAGTGAACTGTTTATTGATGTGAATATGTACAGCCATTTAGGGAAATACTAATCCAAATATTGAGAAAGGGAAGAAAGAGTATTAAACGAGTAATTAAATACAAATTCAGTAATGCTACAACTGTCACAGAATCCATTATTATTTTTCCTTGAACATCAGGAATCATATCCCCCATGTATTTATCACATATACTGAAGTGCTGAAAAAGTGCTATTATTTCTAGATAAAATAATGCCTATATGCAAATCTCCAGCTTCAAGCAAGAAAGGGAGGATGGTCCTGTTGTCACATATCCTAGTCAGGCAGCTAAGGGTGTGCCACCTCAGTTCACTAAGGAGAGAATGAAGTTACAACTTCCTGGTAGAAGATGACCGGAAATGTGATGCCTATAGAACCACCATTCTTCAGTGGGGGTGTTTCTGGAAGTGCTTTGTCAACCTGCCACTTTCAAATTACACCCTTGCATCCTGAGACTTCCACGAGCCATGTTTAGAAAAGAAGGAAAGTAGCAACCTTTTCTTCTCTCAAATGCAACACTAGAGCACAAAAATCACCTTCAAAATATACTTCTTTTCATATTTATCATCTTATCCATTCCCAAGTATTTCAAGTCTACTGTGGTGGAGTTGGGAGTTGCACTGACATGGTGATGGAAAGCCGGGGCAATAGCCCTATCTGGCAGGCACTGCTGCAGACTCTGACAGGAGATAAGAGTGCACTGGAATAATTAATTAGGCCACTAAAGTTTGTCTTCTTTAGTTCATCACTAGAGGAGACAGTGTAAGACAGAATTAATGATCAATGGTCACAAAGTGCCTCTGGCGCATCAACTAAGGAGCAAGTAAGAATGAACTTGTGTAAGTCTACTATTGCTTTTACAAGCTCCAAGACTAGAGACTTGCTTTCCTATTTGTAACACGTGTTGATCAAATTTTATCAGTCACTCCAAAAGAAGTGTAGCATCAATTATTTAAAGATAAAAGGTAAGTTAGTCTCTCAGGGGGGATTAAAAAAAAAAAAATACAACCTCCATCATTATGAACGAAAAAAAAAATACACAACTTGTGTACTTGAAACACAACTTGTCTCTTGTGATACCTTAAAAAGATGTAAACTCACTTCTGTTACTTGTAAGACCCATCCTTCCAGTGAGCACCTGCTAAGACTTTGCTGGTATCTGTAGAACAAGATCCAGAGCACCTTTCTCATGGAGCTTGTTTGCTAAAATGCTAGGTTGCTTCTGCTCACTCTCTCAATGCTCTGGCTTTGCAGAAACATACTCAAGCATCACAGCATAAGTTAGGTCAAAGGTCTAGGTCAACCTCCTGCCCAAAGATAGCAGAGATACAATGTCAGATCAGGTTGCTCATGGTTTTATCCAGTTGGGTCTTTAAAACCTCCAAGGATGTAGACTACACAACTTCCCTGGCAACTGCCCACTCACTGCTCAACTGTCCACAAGAGGAAAGCTCCTTCTTTATACCCACTTTGAATCTCTCATTTTAACTTATGACCACTGTGTCTCAGTTCACAACAATGAGTAATAAGTATGGCTCAATCTTCTTGGTAATCTCTTCACGCACACTGAGGGCCAGGTCATGTAAAAGCCACCTCTTCTCCAATCTGGCCAAGATCAGCTCCCTCAGACTCTCCACACAGGGCAATTGCTTCTGATCATCTCACTGGCCTTTTTGCTGAACTCAATCCAATTTACTGCATTACTTTTTTATACGCAAGATGGCAATACTGGACACAGTATTCCAGGCATAGTCTATTGAGTGCTAAGAAGAGACAGATAACAATTTCCCTCAGTTTTTTGACCCTCTGCTGTGCTTAATATGTCACAGAAGATGACCTTCTCAGCTGCCAGGAGCCCTTGTTGGTTCATGCTCGGCTTTCTCTCTGCCAAGACCCCCAAGCCCTTATCAGCAAAGCAGCTCCCCAGCAATATCATCCTAGTGTGCATCATTGCAAGAGGATCTTCCTTCCTCAGTGCAAGACATGGCAATTCATAAAGTTCCTTTTATCCCAGTCCTATGGCCCATACAGTTCCTCTGAATGATCATCAAATTGACTTTTCCCTGTAATTTGATGTCATCTGCAAACCTGATGAGAAAGATGTCCATCCTCCAGAACACCAATAAAGATGTTAGAAAAGTCCCAGCATATTCTTATGTCCCAGGACAAATCGGAGAACACCCAGGTTTTGCAAATAGAGGGCCAATGTAAAAAGCAAGAACAATTATTAATTGGATTTGAAGATCTAGCAAGTACATGGTAGAGGAAAGATATTGTGAGTGCATATGTACTCTAATATCAGAGGGGAGGGGGACAGCAGGAAGATGCTGATTGTTATCTGAAAATCTGAACTAACTGAACACATCGTGCTATTTTACAGAGAAGAATATGCCACAAGCAATACAGGGTGTCTGAAAAGGAGGTACAAAGGATTAACAAGGCAGTTTAATGCCAAAAATCTGAAAAAGGGGGAACAGGAGGTGATTTTATCTGTATGCTTTGGATTTTAGGTTAATATAAATAGCAGAAAATATTAAGATATTACAGTTTTATTAACAGGAGAAAAATCCCACACCTTTTTAGAAATCACTTGGAAGCTTAATGGTTATCAGGGCATTCCCATTTAGTCCTGACACAACAGATAAAAATGTTCTGGATTTGCGGACTACTAAGACTGTAAAAATTTTCAAATGAAAGGATTTCAGATCTGGGAGAACTCCTTGTCTTATATAGAAAAATAATAAACTAAAATTGAGAAATGGGGCTGTAAACAGTCACACGATAGAGACTAGGAGTGATTAGGAGTGAGTGAAGACAAAATAAGGAATGAGGGAAAGCCAAAGACATGAAGACAAATGGTTTCCTGGGATGAAATACAGATCTCATTTAAGTCAATGGCAAAATTCCCCTTGACTTCATTAGGGCCATGATTTCACTTGTGAAGTTTATTCACAGCAGAAGGTGTAAGTGAAATACACAATGTATCCGACAAAGCTTGAGGAGAAGGGGGAATAACCAAAGGTGATACATATAGTGAACCATGGATTTTTCTACTAGACAAATGAGGTGGAATAACAAATTCCTGTAAGAAACTTCAAAACTAACTCAGACCAAAATCAGAAATAAAGATTTGCCGTTAATAAAACTAGTTAGATGAATGAAGAACAAAAGTTTATTTCACAACATGGAGGCAGGTTGAGAGTGAGAATTTTCTAAGATCCTACATTTCATTTCTACTTTGAATATAACTATGAATACCCCAGAAGAAGACCTAAACAAAGGTAAGAATACAATATATTTAGATTAGCCATATGTAAAGTTGACTGTGAAGAGTAATAAAGTTGACAGTCCACGTCAGATCAGTTTACTGTTGACAAATAAAAGAAAGAAAAGACTACGCATATAAAACTATCTACTGTAACCACTTGCAAAATCTGTTATGAAACCTTCAGTGGTGCCTCTGCTTAAGAAGCAAAAAACCAGTATGTTAAGACTAACTAGGAGAGCGTAATGACAGTGAAAATAATATAAAATATGTTTAGGTATTTATAGTAGGACATCACTTAGTATATTCAATGCATTTGACTACCTTTTAGCTGTTACTCATTCATGTCAAAAACAATACAGCAGAATCCAGAAAATAATAACAGAAGTGACCTATGTCACAGTAAACATAGCTGTAGGAGGAAACATTAAAATTATAGGAACACTTTGAATTAATTTAATTTATCCACTGAAGTCAACACAAGAGGAGTAGGGACTTGGAGATATGAACAAAAGCGATGTACTATAAATATGGAAATAAGGAAACCTTCACCTTAACCATAGTTAAGGATCACCCAATTTAATATGGCATATTTGTGATCATTTTATCACTACAGTTATCCCACTACTAATTTCTTCTAAGAATAAAAAGGCACAGAGATACCGCTAAGAAAATTTTAAATCCTCAGTAAGTTACAAAGCTAATGAGTTGTGGTTTTTTTAATTAAATATTTTTAATAGGATTAAAATATATAAGCATTCAATAATTCTGAGATGCCATCTGCCATTACTTTAGAGGAAAATGTTTTAACAGATACTGACCCTCCCAACACAGAATACAGCCAGACATTAACTCACAGAGATTATCATAGTATCATCAAAGTTGGAAAAGACCATCGAGTCCAACCATTAACTCTCCTCTACCAAGTCCACCACTAAGCTATATCCTCAAGCACCACATCTATACAGCTTTTAAACACAGCCAGGAATAGTGACTGAAACACCTCCCTAGGCAGCAACTTAGAAGAAAACCTCACCTTTCTCCTTTCTGTGCCATAGGCACTTCTCAACTCAGGGATGATTTTGTGCCGCTTATCTACAAAATATACAAATACATTTGTTCCTAAGGTGACTGCAGATAGCATTTGATGCTTCTACCAGTTTGATTCTGCCCACACACATCAAAATAAAAAATGTTTCACTTCAAATTAGGGGCAGCTGAAACTTGCGGTTTCTGTTCTAAGCAAAATTTGTAAATGGACATTGGTGGAAAATCAGAATGAAAATGAAAACATGCAGAACAAGTTTTTGAGGACTTTTAGCTTTACAGTAGTAAGTCTCGGTTGTTAAAATGTTGCAAATTAAAAATAAAAAAAACCCCAATCCAACAACCAAACATGTCATCTTCTTCCTTTTAGCTTTGTAAAAAAAAAAAAAAAAGCATTGTACAGAGAAATTCCTAAAAAATAGATGGATTTGTTGATACTCACATGGTAATCTCATTTCTTTTTAACAACTACAAATTAAAAAATCCTTGATTAAAAAAGCTAACATGCTAAACAACGAAAAGGATTAGAGAGTAAGAGCACAGAAGTATTTAAGGTAAAATTTCAAAGGAAAATGACAAAGTACTAGAGATTTGAGTGTCTGACTATTTTTGGGGTTGTTGAAGTATCATCAAAAAAAATCAAACCCAAAACCAACAAAGGTTAACAGAAGAGGCAATAAATCTGGCATGCTCTTGTAGTATCTAATGGACTGGAAGTTTTAGAAATTGTACCAGTTACACAGAAGCTTAGTGGGAACAACTAAGTAACTCAGTATATTGGCAGGTTAGAGCAGGCAAATGTTCTCTATGCAAAAAGCTATTCAATGATCCAAGAAAAGCTGAGGAAGAATTTGGACTGTACTGTGTGTCTTTTATATACGCCTTAATATATATATACACTATATAAGATTGCTTTTCTATTTCTGTTGAAAACTTTTATATCCATAAAACTTTGCTATCTTGGAAAACAAGCAGCTTATCAGATTGATAGTGTGGGACAAACAGGCTGAAATAATATAATCATCAACATTTGCCCACAGTGGCACCTAAACATTTTGCCTAATACAGCGGCAAAAGATTGAATAGCATTACCATTACACCTGGCACATTTTTCTTGTGCAACAGTCTTCACTAAAAATGTTGATTGATAGCTCTACTCGATGGGTATGTTTCAAAATTTTCAGCAGGGTGCTACAAAACATTGCCTTTTCACATGCTAATTTTATTGGAGCACCAATCCTTTATTTTACTTGTTCAATGTTGAAGAGCTAGGACTTGAAGTGATGACTAGCTTTGCCTGCTAGAACAAACCTGGAGAATGGCCAGCCCTTTGGCGTGCTTTTTGCTGAATAGCTGCTGGCAGCATCAAACAAGTAGAACCCCACATCACACTCAGCAGGGACAAATGGATCAACCTGACCTGTTTAGGACTGTCTGCACTGCCCTAGCTGACATTATCATATTAGCTGAATCTTACACTCACTATATATTTTTCTGTAAGGCTAAATTTCATTCAATCTTAAAAAGTGCTTAAAGATATTTATCTATGACAGCTGTTCCACATTACAAAGCAAATGGATTTGGACAATTCAGCTAGCCTCTATTAAGACATGACAAACATGAAAAAACCCCTTACTTTTTACAGATTTCTCATAAGAATCAAAGAAAATGGTGTTGGAAGTGATCTCAAGAAATCATATAGTTTGGGAACACTTATACCTAAACCACTTCTGATCACTTCTAAGTTGTTCTTAGAAGCCTCCACTACCAGTGGTTCCACAGTCTCCCTGTGACGGTACACACTGATGCCCTTAATTATCCTACAGTCAGAAAGGTTTTATTTTTTCTGGTGTTTATTCTAACTGTTCTTTCTTCTCCCATTCCCAATGGACAAGTTTTTTCCCATCTTTTCTGCACAGTGTTCTGAAGACTGTCATAATTTCCTCACCCAGTTTCTCTCGTCTCAAAAACCTCTTATTTTTTTAGTCCTTACTGAGTCTTCAGAAAAGGTCCATCAGAAGAACTGGATGAGGACAAGCAGTACAACATTTATGTACAATATTCCATTAAGTATGCTTTCACAGTCACATACCTTTGTCAGCGCACATCCAGTTGGTGACCCGCTACAATTTCTACAGTCTTAAGAATGACTATGCATCCAGTCATCCCCAACACATATGGACACCATGAACTGTTCTTCCATATAACACTTCAAACTAACTTCTCTCAGAATGTTTTGCCAAATTGTTAACAACATGTGAATACTAATAGTGCCTCCTATATTTATGCTACTACAGATTTAAGACATGGATGTGAAGAGAAACATGTCTGAAGAAAATGTTTTATCTGTATGGTCTCTGCAAGAAAGCACAAATATAGTCTGCCTACACACTGATCTGATTGATCTGAGATATCATAGAACCCATGTCAACATAGCCTGCCTCTTAATCACATACTTTGGCCTGTGTGTCGGCTTCTGCTACACAGGGCAGCATATTCCAGCCAAATGAAGTATATACAGTGCAATTCATTGTTTGTTACTACATTTGTAAATATCTAGCTACGAAATAAAAAATTACCTATTTTAAACTGTAATACCAGTAACTCTGTATGGATACAAAAAACTTAATTTTCTTTCATGATGCTATAAATAAAAGGGCATGCATAGTAACAGAACACTACTTGATGGGTGCTCATCTCAAAGTATCTTACTGCTACCAGTCATGGTTAAACCTTTTTGTTGCATATACCTATAGTGCAGTGTAATGCCAACCGGCATTGTGTCAAACACTTCTCTAAACAAAGCTTGTTGCTATTCTGCAAGATGACAGTAGTGTAAGTAACATACAGCTTCCATTCAAACTACATTTAAAGATGCAGGTCAAAACTTAAACAATTAAGTTACTACCTAAAGACTGGAAGTGTTTGGGACAGGGATTAGAAAATCCCTTTTATTTTGCCTTTGTAGAGCACTTATCACAAGTTTCCAGTCAATCCTTTAACACTATTATGGAAAAGAACCACAACAGTTTAGCTGAATTTAGCTAAAATATACCTCCTGCCCCAACAAAAACATAGAGAAAGAAGAAATGAAACTATACTTGTAATGCTTCAAAAAAACATTAACACCTGCACATGAAAATAAATCCAAGCTGAGTATTTTATGGAATGGAACCTAGAAAGATGAGGAGAATGGACAGTCTGCTTTATCGGAAAGAGCCTGCTTGGTCTATCAAAATGAAGATTCAAACTTCATAGTGTGCCCTCTAGAACACATTTGAGAAACAAAGAGGAAGAGCAAGACAGTCTATGAAACTAAATTGGAATATATTTAGCTTGGAAATTGCAATGCAGCTTTTAATCATCAAAGGAATGAAATTCCACAGTGGCTTTCAAATTTGAGATAGACTATGATAATTTAGGAGAGGAATTGGATGACATGGTTGCCCACAACATGACTCTTATTTCCTGTGTTCTTAGAACAGGAGATAAAAGCTCAGAGAACATACTTCAATTGTGATATCTGATAATGCCAAATTTGCAAGGAATGAAGACAAGGAGGGGAAACATAAAACCAGAAATCAAGTTGGGGGAAGTCCCTAATTACCCAGAGTACTACTATCACAGCAGAATACTGCATCAAAGAAACATTACCCCTTAGCCATCTCAATAAGAAGCTTATGGAAGTCTGTGAAAAGGGTTAGTGAGAGGCCATGAACACAGAAAGGCTCCGCAACATCATTAAACCTCTAATGGGTACAGTGGAACAAATGATCTTGGTAAGTCTAGGTAAAGGAGGAAGACTACTGCAGTTGTTCAGCCTAATTTAAGATACACATTTAATATTGTTCAGTTGGAGAAAACTACTGACATACTTGCAGTTTAAACCTTAACAAAGTACATCAGGGTCTGTACTACACATATGTGTTCCCAGAACTGTTCTAAATCATGGGCTGCTGTCAGGTGCCAAGAGGACCTTTTCCCAACTGCACTTTGCAGTTGTGAGATTGTGAACACTGCTTTTGTATATGGACATTATCAGATATAATCACCTCTTCAGTTGTCTTTGGATTTGATTACTTTAATGTGACCTACACATGGTATTTCAGACAGAGATGAAGTCTTTCTACAGACTCTTAAAAATAAAAAAATGCATTGAAATGTTAAGTCTTTTAAAATGTGTAAAGTGCCCAGAGTTTTCTACAAATTCTAAAGACTAAATAATCATCAAACAATAAAGCTTCTTCAGCATAATGTCTTGTATTTTTCAATGAAACTTTGCTTGGATTTATGAATCATAATTTCAACTACTCATATAAACACATCATTAATTGGATATAATTGTATGTTTCCACTTAGCTGTTTACAAGATACGTAAATGAAAAGGTTAATTTTGGACATTTGTATTTACAAAACCACAAAAATCTATAGTCCATTTACCAAAAAACCAGCTTATACTATTATAGTTACTCCAAATCCAAATGGAATCATCAAAAGTGGATACAATTCCTGTTAGTACAGTTTTATAAATACATTGCTAATGGCACTTCTGTCTCAGCTTTGGTGTTGTACAAAGACAAGAATCTCCTATAAACTAAGTTTAAGAGTTATACAACCACATTGCAGAGAGATTTAGTTGCACAATTTCAAACACATTTTTAATATTTGTAAGAGTATTTAAGATGCTGCCTTTTCTTACACAGATGTGTTATGTGAAAAGCATAAATATCTTGCCCATACACTGAGAATTCATGACAGCAGTACCGCAAAGTTTTCAGCAAGACAGCTTCCAAAAAGACTCTGCAAAACCCCACAGGACCCTACCAACTTCTACAAGCCATGCAATGGGGATCTGACACTTTTCAGCTGAAGGCACTGTATCTCTCGAGTGATCTTTTTGTTAGGAGCATTGGGAATGTACTGTAGAAGTGCAACAATTGGGGCTGGAATAATGTAAAGAAGAAATAGCAACTTCTGATCCAAAGTGAGACGTAACATTTTAAGAAGCTGCAGAGGAAATGATAAAGGACTGGAACATCAATCTTGAAAGATAGGAAAATTGATGAACAGAAGCAAAATGTAGAGGACAAATGGACTGAAAAGTAAAGTAATGAAAATTTTTTAAAAAGGGAGAATATAAACATTTAGGAAAATAGTCAAGTGAAAAGTTATGTCAATGGGAATGATGAAATATATTATTAATCAAAACATCACTGCTTATTTTTACATTTAGTGCCTATGCATGAATGACTCTCTATGAAAGTAGAGAGACACAGTCACAACTTGAGAATTTGCGGTTGCATAAGCCATACAATCAGTAAAGGCAAAAAAAACAACCAACCAACCAACCGACCAACCCAAAAAAAAAAAAAAAAACCCACCAAAAAACCCCCTAAATTGTAAGAAATTAGTATGATCAAGTGTTGGATTGCTGGACTTGCCTGTCACTTTCAGATGCTTTGCAGTGCTAGGCAAAGCCAAAAATCATTTCACTGTGTATTCTCACAATAGAGCTTCTTTCAATGGGCATATGCTCAGACTAAAGCTATAACCTTTAAGATCCTGTTTCCTAGCTGCTCCTCTTTTCATATATAAATAAAAATCAATTGTTATCACAAAGTCTCTTTACCCATTATCTTCCTTATGATAGATATATGACTAAAAATGTGCGAAATGAAATTATACAGGCATTAAAATATCACATGATTAGGTGAAATGGTTTTGATGAACAAGGCTACCCAGAAATATTGCAAAGGCTACAACATTCATGCATTCAATTACATGCTTCTCACCTATTTAATAATGCTTGTTACATCCCTGTTAATTGATGTGTTTCAGGAGTTTATTTTCTTATACAGTATGTCAAGTCTTATACAATGAACAAGAGACTTGGATCATAGCAGTCTCCTAGAACAGAACAAGCCTCCAAGGTAAATGCAAAGAGATCATGAAATGGGACAATGCAATGATAACAAAAAAAAAAAAAAAAAAAAGGAAAGACAGGGGATTGGAACATTATGAAGTTAAAGAAACAAGGGAATGAAAGGGATTAAAACTGGAATGATAGGTAACCTACGGTAAGTGGTGTGAAAGCTTAACAGTGGGGGACTGGAATAATCAGATATGGGAACGACCTGACAATGGAATGCTTTCAAACTGAAGCACCTCAAAAGTAAATGATCTTAGAGCAGAATAATCGTATTTGCCTCTGGGAATAAAATTTAAAGATAAAAAAGTTTGAAAAAAAATAACAAGTTTGATGATTATGCAGATAGAACTGCAAAGAGAAATGATCCAGTCAGGGCAAGAGTGGGAAAGGTAAAGGAGTAGGGCTGGGAACAACAGCAGAATACAAAAGAAAAGGTGGCTGAAGCCACAGATGGTTGGAACTTACCTTTTTATGAGCAGAACTGAAGATGAAGAACTACACTGAACAAGCTCATTTTTTTCTAATTTATCTCAGATTCTGACTTTTTTTCCATTTGGACAAAAGCTATTCTTTCTCACAACAACCTAATGTAACATTTTCTAGAAACAGTTTTAAATATTATAGGATATATGTATGTAGTCATTCAGCTTCAAACAATTCCCATCTTGCAGAGTACAGCACTACAATAGCTGAACACAGAGTCATGTATGAGAAGATACATGAATTAACTTTTTAAGAAATTACTCTGAAACCAGTAATTTTATTTTTTTTTTTCAGCAGTCAACAATTAAAATACGAGAAATCAGATTAATGTCTCTTATATCCAGAGTTCTGGATTTGCTGTCAGGAGCTGGACTACTTTCATAGATCAATTGAGAATATAGGAGATCAGTTGCTTTGTCCTCAGTCTATACTCTCATACAGCTTGAGCAGGGAGAAAACCATGATGGCAGCCCTTTCCACAAAACCTCACCAACAGGATATTTGCTTTACCTATCTCCTTTGCTAACTCCTCCCACTCCTTATTACATGAGCCTCAGTGAGTATTAACAGAATGGCATAACCACCCCATTGTTTCCTATGGTGTCCTGGTTTGGGTGAGAACAGAGCTGGTTCTGTTCAGTTATTTTACTTTTCAGCTCAGTTCTAACTAACGGCACTTTCTGAAATTAGCAGCCCATTTTCCTAGGCAGTGTCTGCTGCTGGCAGTGATAGCACCCCATGGTTAGAGTTACTACCAAGGATTGGTGTGCAGACCAAGGCCACTGCTGGATCTTGTGCACCACACTGGGGGTGCAGGAAAGTGAAAGGCTGCACCTGCAGGGAGAAGCAGACAGGGCAGGTGACCCCAAACTGACCAACGAGGTATTCCAGCCCATATACATCATATGTGGATATAAAGCAGAGGGATCTGAAGGGTCTATAGCTTGCAAGCTTCTCTTTCTCTGGGGGCTCCCAGGCTTCTCTCCCCAACTGGACCGCTTTGCAGCTTTGCTTGGCTTAGGTCCTCTTTCAGTTCCTTCGTCAGAGCATCAAAGGAGGACTCCATTCTGCCTTCAATCCCAATCTGTGTGTACCTGAATCCGGTACCAGAGCCCAGCTCCTGAACACAGCTCCTGTCTGCTTCAGGGCCCAGTCTGGGACTCCCCCCCCGTGCCTGCTCCACAGCACCAGTGGTGATGGTGATGTAATTACAATCAGAGGGGTTGGGTTCAATACTGGTTTTGTATATATTTGTAAATATTCTATTTTTATTATTTTCATTAAAGCTGTTCTAATTTCCTTTTCTAATCACTGCATCTCTCTCCCTTATTCCCCTTCTCTTCCCCTTTGGGGAGGGATGGGGATTAACAGATAGTGTTATTGGTCTAAGGGGCCGCCCTGACCCTAAACCATGACACTATGGAAAGAATATGTTTTCTCAGTCTACAGTCTTCTGTGTTTTCTGATCAATGTATTTCTTTTTACTCAACTGCTAGTCTTGTAGATTAAAATTTTATCTTTTACCCCCAATTTTATACAACAAAGTAAAATGGCATTTTTGCATGATGCAGTTGCCAAAATGTGAAAAGGGACAAAAGATGCACTAAGTATAGAACATCTCGGTCTCTGCCAGCTTCAGTAATCACTTGTGTGATCAATCTACTACAAATGCAGAGACAAACACCAGAAACACAGTTGAACTTGATTTCCATCCCTGATATTCCACCCTCAAGAGTGAGAACTCTTGAAAATATAACAGAGACAGGATGAATAACAGCACAAAGTTAATTTAATTATGGTCCTGGTGCTAATTTAAGAATCTGAATTTATTGGTTCCAAAGGAACTGACTTAAGTCCCTTCAAAACTCTTCAGTAGTATACTGGCTATGATACACAGGTTAAAAAGAAGTTGTGTTATCTCTAATGCATGAACTGTCATTCCATGCCTTATCCAATGCTGTTTCTTCAGGGATGATTAAAGTTTTTCCAAAGTTTCCCACAACCACTCAGCTTTAATGGCACTTGTTCGGATGCTTGTGGTGTCTTTATTTACTTCAGAAGTCTGTATTTATACCACAGAGGTGTGTATTGTGGGGTTTCCAATTCCACGTACAACTGTTATGCAAGATTAGCAACAGATTAGCAATTTCCTCACTTTCTGACACTGAATATCTAAGGTATTAGAATAACAGCAATCAATTCCTCTGATAATGTTCTCATGCTCAAAGCACAGAAATGCTGACTAGTGTACACAAACAATTTTCATTATGTTTATAAAAAGATAAATTTATGCTAAAAAAATTAATATCAACATTCAGAAATAAGGAAGTTCTGCTGCCATATATTTATCTGATAAAATTTTATTAATTACAATTCTAACCATCAAATGCCTAACTGAGATGCTTGGCTTTGTCACTGGGACTCTTTAGTATTTCCTCCTGAAGCTCTAACACCAAATAAATGGCCCTCCCTGGAAGCTTGTCTAGAATCCAAACTCTGCCCCTTCCCAACTAAATGCTCCAATCTCTAAATTGCACACAACCTCTTCCCTCTTTCCCTAATATCATGCTCCATTACTTCTAGCTGTGTGCCAGCTTCAAGATGGCAGGCAATTCAATTGCTCAGCATATTCCTAGTATCGTGGCTAGTACGCTTTCCTGGGAATCAGGTGATGAAGGTTTCATCTACTTGGAGATTAACAGAGCCACTTACTTTATAGTTGAGTGCAATAATTATGACCCCTCCCCCCCCCAAACAAAACCAAAAAACCCAAACAAACAAACCCCCAAAAAACAACAACAAAAAAAAAAACCCACAAACCACAAAAACCACATCTCTAGGGGAGAAACACCCAGACATCCTGGGTGAACCCTCACAGAAAGCTACAAGTAAGTGGATGCTTCTGGCAGTAAAATACAGTATTTTTTTCTAGTGTATTAGCTATTTTTCATTTAAAAAAACAAAACGTGGGGTTATGTCATCTGTGTAGGTAATGTAAAATTTTAAATTTCACTTCATTGTTTGCCATATTTTTTATTTTACTTCTCTCATGCTTTCCCTATGTTCTTTTCTCATTTTTTTAAGTAACACTCTAACAAAAACAAGTGCTTCTGGTCAATGTGGTCATAGAAGCAAGGAACAGGCCTCTTTTTTTGTTGGCCTTCTGCCTCCTGCACAAGCCTCTCCCCCTTCCCTGACTTCTCCTTGCAGATTGCATTAATTCCCTTTTTCATATTCTCAGCTCCCTCAGAAAGGAAAAAGCAAACATTTCACAAGTGAGCAGGTATCTAGTCACAGCCTGTTGGTTGATGGTTCATGGTCTCAGAGGAGCCCAGTAATCTTGCACTAAATTCAGTGCAAGGGATGAATGAGTATAACCTCCTTCTCCAGTGGTATCTCAGTGCATTCACATTCTGTTACTTCAATCTATCAAGAACGGAGCAACACGTAGTCATAAGTTTCAAAAGAGTCTCCATGGCAAGTCCTCAAACTGCCTGTTTTGACAAATGACATATCATAGAAATGAGAGAGGAAGGCTGAATCTTGAGTTAGGGTGTAACTCAAGTGATTTGCCTTTTTTACACACAAGAATTGCTACAATATGCAGTATTTTAGCTACAAACACAGCTATAAATGTAGCCATATCTACATAATCATATGCATAGATATCTCAGTTTATCCAGCAGAATGGCAGACAGTACATAGAATATGTAAACAGATCTGCCAAACACTTACAAAACAACTTTAATAGCAAGTGTCATTCTTTTCTGTAAAGTAGCTGTTTTTAACACACATGATCTAGCTCTTGTTTGCTCTTTAAAGTTTTATTGTCTTGGCATTTTATACAGGAAGAGAGCATTAGCATACTCAGGAGAACTGCTAAAAGTAAAAGGCCTCAAGCTACCCACTGCATGGTTGATAGCATAAAGCATGGGATATAAAAACTTTTGTCTGATTGCTCACTTTACTTGTTTTAGAGTAGTGTTACTCTCAAGAGCATATATTCATGTTCTTTCTACTTCAAGTTTTATTACTTCTTTTGTATTATTTAATACATCTAAAGACACTTCCAAAAGACAAATTTTTCCATTTTGAAAAAGTAATGGTTTGGAACCTGATAAAATACATGAATGTTCACAGTGTATTATTTTCAAAGGCAAGTAGAATAAATGTGGAATAAAACAATTAAATGTGTGACAATAAACATTTCTATGTGATCTCAGATATATTAACATCCCAAACAAAGGAAGAAAAACTCGGCAAACTATTTCCCCTAAAAAAGGTCAGATCAAAATGGATTCTTCACACAGCAGAACATAAGTAAAAACAGAGTATGGTCTCAGTTACTGATAGTGTTAAATATCCCACTCTAGAAATTCAAAGAACATAAAAAGTGTGAAAAAGAAAATGGAATGAAAAAAGGCAAATTAGATTAGCTATTTTAAACATAGGAAGAAAAAAAATAAAGAGACCCTAATTGTACACAGACATTAAAAAATCATCCTGCAGTAAACTTAGATTTAAGTCTACTTAGATTTCACACTGCTAATTATTATATAAATAACCTGGGAAACAATACCTCCAAGATACATGTTTTACTATTTAGTAAACAAGAAAGTGCCACGTTTGACACCACTGATTAAGGCCAGGCATTTCTAAAGCTTCAGACACATTTCTGAAATCCACAATACATCAATTTTTAATACTTCCACTCTCTCAGCTCCATTAAAAAGATGGTAGGGGAAAGATTTTAGAGTAATTAATGATATAGTTAGCTGCTAAATATTAATAGGAATCGTAGTCTTGCATAAAATATAACATATAAACCTTGCCAATACAGACGCACCAGTAATTAAACTTGAATATGTAATTACACTGATTTATACGACAGGCAAAAAGTTACACTTTACTGGCTTCTATGTAAACTGTGGGCAACAGTTAAACTTTGCATTTTACGGTTTATATAAATGGGCAATATCTTCACTACAGTTCATAAATGGTTTAGAGACTCATAGTTAAAATTACAACTACTTCCAACATGAACATTCTGACTATACCTTACAAATCAGGCTGTGAAAATAACCACAGAGATCAGCCTCCCATTACATTCAATGTTTGCAAGCAAGTCAAAAAGATTAAAAAAAAAAAAAGAGTTTACACCAATCTTGCAACAAACTAAACGAAGGCTCATCTATTTAAATTTTTTCATATAACTGTTTAGTTTCAAACAAATAGTTCCAGCTGTTTCACTTAATATGTTTCAGAGCACTTCTGAGTAATATTGTGTCTTAGACTAAGGCATTTTTTCTTGAAAGGATGCTAACTGACTTACATGTGAGGCTGAGGAGAGCAGCCTGGACTGCTATTTCCATTACTGTCAATGTGATCCAGCGAACCATTGAGATCTTCATGGACTGCCTGCAGTAAGCCACTGGATGCGTTATTTATCAATCCTGGGTTACTAAGCAATGGTAAACTACTTTCTGCCAGTGCAGCCTACCAAAAGGAAGAGTAAAAATAAAATTATTAGTTCACACATACACAAATCACTTCTAAATGTTTCATAAACCTATGAATGTACACACAAAAACCAGCTTATTTTGGGTGGTTGTAGAGGTGGTCAGAAGGACCTTGTGCATATTCCCATTGTTTTCACACTATGAATCTAACAGCGTCTTTATTTCTTCTCTACTATTTCTCTTACATCCGTTTCATTATTATCCATTGTTAACTATGTTCCAATATTCATATCACTTCCTGGTTTTACATCATTTTTTGACTTTGAATTACACTTAACCCCTACGCCCTTCCGCACAATGTATGGCTCCTTTATAATGCAGGCAGCTGCTATACTTTAAAAAATGACCAGAACTTAACTCAAAATAAAAAAGTCCTGACATTTGCCTCTTCTGCATAAAAATTATATATTATAATTAAACTTTAAAGTTTTTGCCATGAGCACCATGTTCCCCAACACTATGATGTGAAATCATTTATGACAGCTTGGATAAATATTAATGCATATCCACATGCATTTGCAAAAGCTTCTATCAATCTAACATTTGCAGCAAAACTGAGTGTTCCAGATTTTGCCACAGGGTGTCCTTCTTGCTTCTTCACATCAAAAGTAGCATGAATTAGAACTAGTACTTCTTGCAGTGCTAGGTAATACAACTTGCTTGGATGATAAACCCAACTATTTAGAATGATCATCAGGTACACAAACAGAAATATATGTAACGCCAAAGTAGAACAGGAAATTAAACGTCACACATAAGAACATAATTAGCATGTGCAAAAAAAAGAATAATTTAGTATTTTTTACCTGCAAGCTTGCATTAAGAGCTGCTCCATAGCCTAAGCTGGTGGGTATGTTTTTCACTAACGTTGGGCTTCTGAAAATAAACGATTTTTAAAGTTTAAAAAACAGGCAGACATCCTGGCTGGCTCACTGGGTTAATGGATTGGTTTTTCAACTCAGAAGACCAGAGTTTGAAGAGGAAACAATGAAATGAAGGTGGGGTGAAGGGGCTCAACTTGTCAGAACACAGTGATTTAGTTGTATCAGAAAAGCAAAAGTCTTGTTGCAATTAGGCCCATGTGGAAATTCGCACCGAGAGTGGGGCCGCAGTGACTCATAAAGGTTCTAATCTCACTGAAAGGATTTGACAGAGATAGCTTTAAACTTTGTACACCACCTGCCTCGACTGTGCTTGCTGGGTCGTTTGCTTTCGGTTTTCTGAACTAACACTGGTACACAATTGAATACATTACATACAGCTGCACTAAGGTTCTGAATAAAAAGATCTCACTCGGCCTTTCCAAGAAACCAGAAGGCTACAACAATGCATAAATAACTGTAAATGAGCAATACAGTGGCTCAATTAGTTTCCAGCAAATCAAACATACTATATTTAAATCAGACTAGAAATATAATATGCTAGGTCACCACAGAATTCTATTTTCAATAAAATCAGTGCCTAGGATGACTCCAGAGATCAGCTGGATGGCTGTTTACAAACAGATCCATTACAGAAATAGAATACTTTCCTGCAAAAAAAACCCTCCAGCTTTCCTCTCTGCACCTCCGGTATTCTGAAAGGTTTTATCAAAACTAATTATATACTCTAAAGGAATAAAAAGCATCTACAAAACCAGTCATACTGACATGGGATTAATTTGAAAGTAGGGCAGCAAGCATGCCAAAGGTCCTCTTGTGAAGGCTTCTCATGAATACTACCCTCATCAAGAAGATATTTTTGAGGTCAGTACTGTAGTGTATGATACCTATATTCCAAAATGACCTTGAACGACTCCCTACTTCTGTCAAAGGTTTACAGTAAAAACAAGAGCATATGAAACTTTAACACATGGGCAACATATGTACACAGGGCTATTTTTAATATATAGTAGAAGAACTTATGGTAGATGGAATTAAAATGACAAACATATGGTGAAATACACTGAAAAAACAAAACTATTATCGCTTTCCTCTGCAGCGTACTATATGGGGAAAGGCAGGCAAGGAATGTACAGAAAATAGCATTTACCACAAAAATGAAATAAACGTTAGCTCACTGAAGAGAATGCACCAGCACAGCTATTAGCTTGCTACGTATTCTCCACATAAGTGCTCGCTTTGTCTGTCAGGTTGTAGTACACAGAGGACTCACTTAGGTTACAGAATTACAGAACAACTCAGTTGAACAAAACCAACCACCAACGTACCCTGTTATCTTTTGTGACCTTCGCTTCTGGTACTCTACTTCATCCACTGTCCATACTGCTCCTTTAACATTTTCTACTCGAACAAAACACTTGTGCAGGCTAAGATTATGACGCACTGCATTCTGAATCAGACACAAAAGGGGGAAAAGGTAGTAAAATTAATACAATTTAAGAAGGCAGCCTATGCAGTATACTTTGATAATCTTCTTATTCTAAATCATAGTGAAAATCTTAATTTAGTTTAAGTATTAAATTCAAAATATGTATAATATTGTAAACCCCAAACTTACAAATTACTGGAATCTGCAGTTTGAACTTTGTGATAACAGAACCTTCCAAGCTATTTTAATAATAGCTGTGTCAAAACCTTCCTTTCATTGAACTGGTCTAAATTGCAATATCTGTACAAATTACAGTATCTTTGAAAATGCCAGAACAATTAGGTCAGCTCTGTTGTGTCCCTGATCAAGCACTTGGGGATGGTTGAAATGTCCAAAGGAACCAGTCCTGCTTGAGGTATTAAAATGCTAAAAAGGCTACAGTGACAAGTGTTAATTTTGCACAAAGCTTTATGCAAATAAGCTCAAAGGCATTCTTTTCATCCCTATAATAACGAAATGACAGAGTTTGTTTATTCTGTATTATTAGATGACATATGCAAGTTACTTTGCAATACTGTCCCTGCACAATAGGACATACTCAGGCTTTTAAAAAAGATTTTCTGACTAAAGTTTGGGTTTTTTTAACCGTTAGACAAAAACAGTATAAAAAGTGTTCCCTATAACCTGTATGTACGTTTTCTCCACCAGGATTATGCAAGCAGATGTTGTTGGTTGCTCTGTATTAGAGTAATTACTCTAAATTAACATTTTTAAATCAAATTAATTCATTCTTAAAATTTAAACTATAATAAATATACAGCGCACAGCATAATTTACTTTGAATATTTCCCATAAATCAAATTATAAATCTAAGCAAATATTTCTTCCTGTCAAGGTAAACTGGCACATAGGTATCAAGTACAGTCAGTAATGATCTAATTCTTATTTTCGAATATAAACCAAAGTAATTTTGATGAAGATTTCTTTCTATTTGCACAAAGACAAGCTTCTGGCTTGCTTTAAGAAAAGAATTCTTAAAAAAAAAAAAAAGGGGGGGGGGGCGGGGGGGGGGGGGGAGGAAAAAAAAGCAATTCAGGCCTCGGTGCGTACATTCAGATGTTGTAATATTCAGCATGGTTACACCAGGGGGTCAGGAC
>JANIJG010008375.1:52500-57500 GCA_024611175.1 Megaceryle torquata | reverse complement strand
CATCTTATCATTGAGCTTGTCTCAGTGTAATGATTCCTGCATATAAAAGTCTATGTCAGTAGAAACTTATCTGAGAGGAAATGTAACTTTGGGCATGGAAACAAAGGGGGAAAAAAACCAACAAAAAAACTTTTATAGCCTTTCATATGTTAAAAGGTCAGAGAAAACAAATAACACTTCATCTTTTTGTCAATAAGAGAATTGAGGTCACAGTTGCCTCGACAGTAACAAGTTACTAAGACCATAAATTAGAAGGCCCATAGTGTCTCTTTAAAGTCCTGTGGACACTGTTAGCAATGGACTAGTGCCAACAGCTGTGAAAGGGTGAAGGGTCCTCAAAGCACAGTGCCTGCCAGGATTGTCTACACACTTCATCCTTTCCCACTGAGGTCCAGTTAGTGCCCCCTGCAATCTGCCATCATCAATCTAATTCAATAGAGTGACAGGGCCCAGGCAGTGTGAAACGCTGAACTCTGCCACCGAGTCGGCATCGACACTGCACTGGGTCTCATTACAACTGATGGACCTTACTTCACTAGCAGTCAGACAAAGCAAAAAATGGCATAATTGGTCACACAGCAAGCTAAATCTTCACTTGTACTGTTACATTACAGCCTGGCCTTTGTAAATGGTAAACAGTTCATAAGCAGCCCTTAAACTTCCTTTAGATAACATAATTCCTGTACTTTTTCGTAACAGAATGTTTTCTGATCATATGCTATGCAAATATTTCTAATTTCAGACTCAAATTACCAAATGTAATAAAACCCAATCAAAACTAGTGTCTGAAATATGTAACTTGTTGATAAAAATATAATGTAAAAGAGGAAAATGTATCTTGCAACATGAAAATAACAATTTTTTTACAAATGCTAGTTTGCAAGAAGAAATGGTTGAAACTGTAGTCTAATGATACGGCTTTGGATATCTACAACATGATTACAACATTAGTTGCAACAAGAATTACTTGGTGTAGAACGCTGCCATATTCTGGAGAGTTTTGTAATACTTTCTTGCATTAATTCAAGTCCAGAGTTACACCTGTAGACTGAGATTGGACTAAGGAAGACAACTTGTAATTTTAAGAGGAGGAAATTACCTGTATTACTGCAGATATTTTGGATATGCTGGATATAATTTGTCAGTGTGTCTTTATTTAAAGGACATTTGAGGCAAGGGGTGGGAAAAAGGTTTCCTCTTAGGCTTCATATTATGTGTGTGACACATAATACAATGCTATTTGCCATGACATAAATTTCTAACAAACAAATTCAGCTAACACTATCCCTTGCTGGATCCCTTGAGCTCCTCTGAATGGTCCCAGGACGGAACTCTTGAGAAATGCCTTCCTACAAATCCTGTACAGGAGGGAGGGACAGTGTGGTGTAAGTGTCCCGCACAGTCATTCTCGGCTGCAGAGGTTTATGCCCAGCCTCAGTAGCCTGGAAAGTGTAGTCTCAGTATTGGGAGACCCCTGGGTACTAGGTTCTTCTTGCACAAGCTGGAGGGAGCACATTCACATACATGCAGTGACCTCTAATGGTTAGAGCCTGAACAGGGCAACCAAATCCTGTGGTTTCAGCCACGGGACACCCTGGGGACCTCCCTGAGTGGGTCTGACATTACACCTTCTGCTCATAGAAAAATGCCCACCAGCGGGCTGGGAGTTATTTTGGGTGTAGATATGATCTGCTACTCCTCTGTCCTGCAGAACAGCATAGACAAGCATCAGGTAAGAAGGGGAAGAAGGAAGAGGAGTCCTGGCCCAGCATTTCCAGACCTGAAGATGGCTTGGATCCAGTCTTTGCATCAGGGACTGCACTTTTCATTTGCAATGAATGGCATTAGGGTCTCAGTTCAAGCAAAATACTGTAGATAATGCTGATGTTAGATAATTATTGCCTAATTTATAATGTGAAAAATCTTTAAGTAGAAAACACCTGCCTGTTCATGAGTATCAACAAATTTCATACAAGAAATGTAGGGCAAGTGTTTTCAATTTAGTTTAGCTTAAGAGTATCTAAGTAATAGGATAATATATCCACGGAACAAACCTGTATTTCTAACTGCTGAACCACTTGCATTTGCACCCGGCACTGAGCAGTACTTCTGTCATCCAATGCATGTTCATTGTTAAGGTGCCTAGAGAAGAAAAAGAACACAATGTTAAGATGAGGAAAAATTCTTTCTGAGTCCATTTTTCTCTCCTGTGCATATGAGTTCATATAGTTTCAGTGTGAGATATGCAATAGGACCTAGTCAGAGCATGTCTTGGATACAACAATAGAAA
Source organism: Megaceryle torquata (assembly GCA_024611175.1). NCBI lineage: Eukaryota > Metazoa > Chordata > Aves > Coraciiformes > Cerylidae > Megaceryle > Megaceryle torquata. Next base: position 55,210 of record JANIJG010008375.1, on the reverse strand, counting down.
GTTACAGAAGTGATCATTTCATTCAGTTCTACAAACTTCCTCAATATTGACTGTCTGACACCCAGTTCCTATCTCCCAGTTTACATATGCCATATAAAGGCCAGTGTAAGCGGTTATCAATATTTAGTAAAATGACTGAACTGATTTTACCTTACAAATGATTCTTCAAAAGATGTAATTACTTCTTGGGCTGCTTGAACTACTGTGAATTAATGTAGACTGTTAAGACTTCTCTATCTACTTTTCTTTAATCATTGAGTTAACTGAGCAAAACCACCAACAGAACATCCATTCCCCCATCTCCTAAACAGACCTGTAAGGGAACATCACTGATTTTCACTGCAGCTTCCAGAAGTAGCCTCTGAAGATGATGGCAGGGATAGGGTCCCCAGTCTAAGGAAGAGTGTGCAAGGTAAAGGCAGGGTAAGGAACAGCTACACACCTTACACATGTAGCAAGTCTCTAAGGGATGCAGGCTATGTATGCCAGCTTAGCAAAACAAAACCACACTGCAACATGGAAAGAGGACCTCAGTGAGTGGCTGTTCATAACTACAACCCAGACACGAGTGGCTGTCCTCCATACATTTCAATTTAGTACAACTTTAAAGAGCTCTTTTAAAGCTGTTTTTTGAAGGATAGTGGTTTCAGTTTATTCTTCCTCTCTTCCAGGATCAAAGAAGTCCCTTTTGGAGCTTTTAGTAGTGGGCTTGCCGCTCCACTGAGAAAATAATACAAGGATCAGGCTAAAGAAGAAATGTGAGCAAAGCAGTTTTGCTTTTGAATGTGGACTTACTGGCTATCTCCACTGTAGGGACAAGGGATAAGCTTTGCAGGGACTAGAGTCACAGATGGTCTCAGCTGCAAGAAGTTACCTACACCACAGAGGAAATGTATCTTCTCCTTTTTATTTTTTAGTAGCATTAATTAGAGAACTATAGTTATTAGACTCGTAACCTATGCAGAAAATGTGTTTGTCAGAAACAGTGGAAAAATAAAGGAGGCTACATCTCAATTTTACTAAAATTTGTCTCTTATTTAAGTCATGACTTCACAGTTTTAAGATGAAATGATAGGGTGTACAGGTGAGCAAAATAAAACAAGGCTTGGCTGGGGAAGAGAGGTTAGTAATTATGAAATATTTCGTTCATTCTTTTAGTATAATTTTTTTAGGACTATATAAGTAACTTGCTTGGTATTTTATGTTTACTTCCAGTATTACCAAGGACACCACATTTCCTTTATCTGAGTCACAAACCCTACAATTTATTTATTTTCAAAGGAACTGACTTCATTCCCCCATTGGTGTAAAAATGCACAGTCAGTTTGAAAACCAGGTAATTGCTCAGAACGGACCATTCACTTGTTTTCTGAAATTTTGATTCAGAACAGTTTTTACTCCCTCAATTACACATGATAGTGTGTGGTCTGTTAATATAATTGTTTAATGTTTTCAGTTAATTGGGTACAAATTTGCTAGAAAAAAGACTGGAGATGGAGTTTACCTCTGCCTCATCACTATCACCAGCACACACCACTGTTTCCACATGCATGTAGGCATGCAGGTATCACGTGTAACACATGACAGTAAGCAATGGTATATGTAAGTATAAAAGATCTGCTGGCGCAAGTCTGAGGTTACTGCCAACTCATGATTATTTATTAGTTATTACAACACCATATGTTTGCCTAACACCTTACAGAATAGATACAGACACAGCCCTTGCCCTGAGGAACTTTAAATGTAACAGCAGTCTGCAGTCTGGGAGAAGAAAGTCCAGAATAATGTGATTTCAGTACGATTATACAGTAACTTGGGAGTCTGTTGCATGTTTTTTGAGAGTTAACACAGTAATCTTTGGAAACTTATGAGATACACACATCTCTTGTGTTGTACTTTCACATCACGTGGTTACTTGTGCTGTGCATTTTGGAGAAAAACTATTTTATGAAAACTTTAAGAGTATAAAAATTGTTTTAAGAATTATTTTTTCTGATCTTTCTTGCTTGTGAAGCAGCCTTGCTTGATTTATCATGCATGTAAAGGCTATGTAAGGAAAGAAAAACTAGGTCTAATGCATTTTTAAAAACCTCTAAAATAACTTTTCTCTGTATAAAGTTGCTGAAGTTTTAGGGTCCAATATACTGCAATCTGCCAAGACAGACTTACATTCTTTTCTCCAGAAGGCTGGGAATCATTCCAAAGGTTTTTTTTTTTGTAGTGGTTTTTTTGTTTGTTTGTTTGTTTTTTTTCCTTTTTTTTTTTTTTTTTTTTTCTTCTTCTTTTCCTTGTCATGTCTTTAAAGTTATGTACAAGTTGTGCTGGTCAATTTTCATACTTCATCAGCATAGTCCTAATCTTTTATCTTGTCTGCATCCTTTACTAATCCCATGTTAACTTCATTTATAATTGAGAAAAAGATATATTTTTTTTTAAGGGCAGAAAAAATCTTGAGAGGACTAGACAGTGTTTCTGAAGAGCTGAGATATGTGTTTGAAAGTGTCAAGCAGACTGTGCAATACACATGGAGGTTATTTCATTATTTTGCTATTTATTCAGTTGTTGAAAGAAAACAGGAAATTCTCCTCATTATGTTTACAACATATTAGGAAGTCAGGAGGCAAATTATGAACTACACACAGTATTATAAAGCAGACTGGCATGAATGTATTCTTGATAACTGAACAATATAAACAGTACAGCATATTCT
>JANIJG010008375.1:30000-50000 GCA_024611175.1 Megaceryle torquata | reverse complement strand
ATGTGTAGTTTTTTTCTTTCTTCCAGGTGTTAACTTCCAGTGCATGTTGCAAATTATCAGTTCAATTTTAACCACGAGAATTTAAAATTCATTTTTACTTGCAACATTTCAAAAGCTGAGTGAGATCAGCTTGAAATCCAAGTGTGTCAGGGATTGTTTTAACAAAATGTTTCACTTGCATATCAGTGGTGTTTGATTTATTTTGCATCAAGCTTTTTATGTTTAAACACTGACAGGAGTTTAAATACAAAATGTTAGCTGTCACTATTCATTTAGCTGATTATGTCAGATGCCTTAGTTTTGAGAGATGGTGGTACTGTCACCAAAAGAAACAACATTCTGACAAGTTCAAAAAGATTCTTGAGGTCACAATTTTACAGCCACAGCACCTAGCCAAAAATAAAAAAAGAAGAAGAAAAAAAAAAAGTACATTGCACACTAAGTAAGAAAGAACATAATGTTGTTTATCACTTTGCAGCTCAAAGAGGAAAAAACCACCAAACACAGCAATTTTTATATGGCACTAATTATATTTCATTAAGTTATTCCTTTTTATGGTTTTGTTTTTGTCATCCTGACTATGATGCTTGGTCACTGTTCTTTGTAGACTTTTAAACATGCTCTCTTGCCCCAGAAATAAACACAATGTGGTGGAAAGCTGGCCTATCTTTTCTAGCATGAATTTTTTTCCCTTGTCTCTACAGATGAAAACACCCGTCTTTGTACTGTAGCTTGTGTTATGTTTGCTGGCGTCTGCTGCATGCAGGTTAAAGAACACTTGTCTGCTGGCTGGAATGTTTTATTGTAAACCTTTCGGTTTAAGCTCTAGAAGTCAAATCCTTCCCACTCAAACTGACTTAGGACCAATGGAATGATAATTAATTTTGCAGACAAAATACACAGAATACACAGAAGTTCTGTCATATGTTATTGCACTCTGACATTTAAAAAGCCATCACGAAGAACTACTATTAAATGCTTTGAGTGATCTACTGGGTTCCTCATTTAGAGACCCGCAAAATGGTTAGCTTCTGTCAATACCTGTTTCACAGCAAAATTCTGATTTTTTATATACATTTTTGGCAGTCTTCTAATCGTTTCAGTGCCTGGCATTTTGTTTAAATCTTGTCATCTTCTTTCTAGTTATGTCATGACTTTTTCTGATCTGTCTTTATATTTTGAAGTTTTTCTTAAGCCAAAAGCTGCTGTTTTTATCAAATAGTCAAAACTGTGTGCATGAGCAACTGTAATCCAACACCATTTTGTTAAGGTAGAAAATCGCTCCATAAAATATAAACTGTGGGTTTGTGTCTAGAGTTGAAGTACATCAAAGGAAAGATACAGGATTAGTTTTTTCTATATGTAGAGAAATATATTATGGAGAAGATTGTCTGTACTTTCCTGAAACCAATGCCTGTGTTTCCAAATACAAATCTTGTCCACAGCACACAATGTCTAACTTCTTTTGCTATTCAGATTATCTCAAAAGAATTCCAGATAATCATAGTGTCCTCAAATTATCTTAAAAATAAAAACAATTCATACTGAATAAACAGAATTGAAGGTGAAAATGGATTTTGTGGCTTTAAGTCATTTATTGAAGTTACTTGTCACTTCAACCTAAATCCTTTCCATTATTAGGAAAGTGAAGCAAAGCCAGTGTTTTCTGTCTTAATCCCCCTTCTCAGATGCTCTGCACATTTTTTTTTTTTTTTTTTTTAAATCAAGCTGGTAGGTAAACTATTTTCTGCACACAAGAAGTTGGAGTTTACTTCATAAACCAGGCACTCTTCAAAGTTGTCATAAGCATATTACAGAAATACACACTCCTAGACTGGGGTAGTGTACCTTATTAATATTTCATTTTGGTACAATATACTTGCATTAACTCTCTCAACACAGGTATCATATTGTTTCAAGTCAGAGAACCTAAACCATTGTAACAAAGATTAGACTAAGAGCAAAGCCTTGAAAACTACAGCCATTAGGCCTGTCATCCCCTATAAAGTTAATGGGTTGGAAAAATGGTCAGTCTTTGGACTAAAAGTTGATATTTAATTGAAAGAAAATGTTTTTTAATTGTAATGGGGATTCTGCATTAGTGTGAACATGAAAAGGTACTAAAGAATCTACTGCAAGGTTATGTATTGTTGTCCATCCTAACGCTAGTGTAAAATGCAGGAATTTTTCTATTTCATAAACAAACTCATGTATTCAGCACCATGACTTCTTATTTGTTTAAAGGACATAAGACAGAATTGAATGAAAAGAAGAAAAAATATTCTCAGGCATTTTTTGCTGGTGTATAGGACAAAAGCCATGACACTGCTGTATACCCTGACTGACTCTGCACCAAAATTATCAAGATGTTATATGTCGCTTCCCCACTTTCCAGGGTTACTTGGTTCAGGAAAGAAAAAGCATCTGTAAACCTAGCACTACACTACCTTAATCAAAATGGTTTTAGTGGTCGTGGATTATAACAAGAAACCTGATATAATGGATGTGCAAAGTCTGTCCACAGAATTAGCATTACTATAGCCTAGACGGATGGACTTATTTAGAAAATACATAGTTTTTCTTGAAATGGAGAATGCTTAGGTTAAATGAATTTAAATACTTAGCATACTTAGAATACTAGAATTTAATTTGGATTATTTAATTTTCATTTTACTACAAATTTATGCAAATCAGATTCTTTTATATCCTATACAGTTTTCTTCAATAATAAGTCATTATTGTGACATTCCACTTAATGCACTGATAAACACAAATCTATCAGGAGTGATACCTACGTAAGATTTGCAAGTCAGTATAAGTTATTTCATTTAAAACTGAAAGACAGCATCAAAGATGGAAAAAGCACTGCAAATACTTTATGAAAAGTATTGCTATAATTCTATTAAAAAAGTTATTGCAATACTAAGTACTTATGATCTGCTGTTAAGGTGCTTCTGTTATATACCCTGTAGTCTACCATTTGTAAACACATCTTTTTGATGTTTCTGCCAACATCCTGGCAACAAAGCAGTGCAATTTCAAATGAGCTAATTAACTTAATTGTTGATGAAGCATGAAACAGTTCATTCACCCTGTTAGCTGCACCATGACAACATAAGAGTCTCAGCCCCTGAAGTTACTCATCTATATAAGCCTATCTGTAGCTTTCCATTAAGATCTATCGCATGCCAAAATGAGTACAGCTCTTCTGACAAAGACCAGTCCATAATGTACATAGGTAGAAAATCAGTGCTGTTGTTCAAAATTCAAATGAACACAGAAATTCTAGTAACTACTTTAAAAACAAAAGGAAAAAAAAAAAAAGCGGAAATCCAGTGTAGTTTGAAGCTGCAGGTGGAAAGCAAAACTGTCTCACTTATTTTCTAAATGCTCTGATTTAGACAATAGCTGGCAAAACCAAATGCTGAAATTAAGAACTTCTGACATCACTCCTGAAAGACGCAAACCCACCTGTTCATAGTGGGTTTTATTCTGTGTATCTTGTGCACATACAAGACTGAAAGCAAAAATAAATTATCAAGTGAGAGTTAAATGGTTGCAGTTAGTCCTTTGTGCTTTTTAATTTTTATTACGCACATTAACTCCAACTGTACACAAACTGTCAAAACTGAAAATGTGCTTTTTCACACCCCTACTATCCAATATACAATCTAAAGCATCTCGTAAAATTTTCTGATGCTCCACTTCAGTAAAGGATAATAAGAGGATTAAACATTGTACTATCAAAAGAACTGAAAAGTGTTTGACATGAAAGAAAGGGTAACAATTTGACCCTCTGCAGATAGCCTTGATTATCCAGTTGCTTGGAATACACACACACACACACAAATCTGACATGATTTACAGTAAATCTTTGCCATCTTTCTATTTCCCTTGCCTTAAACATCCCTGTAGCAATGAATAAAAAACCACCTACTTCAAAAATTGTCCAAAATCTTCACAAACACTTTCACAGCCAGGCCATTTGCAAACTCCATGACCATAGAGAGTATGGGAGGCCCCAGTCTCCTCATGTGACGAGCTGTAGCAAAAGAATAAGGCATCAGATTCATCTCAAAAGCCATAATCGTTGGAGGCTGCTAGCGCCTGTCAGGTTACGATCAGTGACAAACAGGTCAAAACAGGTCAATTTAGCTCAGAGCAGTCAGAAAAATTTAATCGTTCTATTGAATAGTTCAACTGCCAAGGCTAGATGATGTTCCAATTAGAGAAGAAATAGAGCCAAAGATGACTGTTAATAAAGGATGAAAAAATAAGATGACTGTATAATATCATATGCTAATTCTGACATATGACCTTGGTGTAACATTTACCTATAAATAAAAAATATACTCAGAAGTGATCAATTCTGAGAAGAAATTTTGAAGACAGGCAGTTAGAATTCATGAATATTGTGAATGTAACTACAAAATATTTGAATTTTCTGCTTATATGTGTAAAAAATAAAGTTACTTCCATTAATAAGTATTTTTCTTCACAATCATTGCTTCCATCTTGGCTTCAGGAAAAAACCCAGTTGAGTTCTGTGTCTTTTTTTTTGAGCCTCTGCAATAGTTTAATCCACATACAGTTATCAAAGAAATTCAGGGGATTGCCCCATGGAGGTGGGTACCAGCTACACAGCCTGAAGCAAAGAACCATTATCTGAGATAAAATCACAAAAGTAATACTAACTAAAATTACTACTATAAAGATATTCAGAGAAATACCAGTTTTTAAATAATACAAAATAACATTAGAAAAATGTTGTCAGTCACAGAAGGACCTGAGACACTGAAATTATAGTCTCCTATTACAAATATTACAATAATGAAATTGAATATTTGAAAATACATTTACAATTTAAGTTATGTAGAAACAAATTAAATTTCATCTTACACTGACATCATCTACATCTGAAAATACTAATGTACTTACTACAGATACTATGTACTCTTGTACAAATTTAATACATTACTCAAAAATAAGGAACAGTCAATGTGTCTGAAAAATGATTTTAACTTTATCCATATGGTTGAATTCCACTGTAATACACTAACACCACTGAAAATTTGTATGAAATGTGTCAACTGCTCTACTGTTGTGCATATAAGAAGGAAAATTCAGTGGTTTTCTTCACAAAAGACAAACAATATAAGAACTGCTTTAATGTACTAATTTTTAAAGGACCTCTATATAGAATCTTTGCATTGAATGACAGTCTTGGCAACTAAGATACATGTATATTTTCTATGAAACCAGCAGTGTCATTTAACTGCAAGGGCTTGATTGCCAGATGTTTTAACTCAATTATGAATGAAACAAAACACCTACAAAAGTGCCCACAAACCTGCATTTAACCTCTACACCAGCACACACCATTCTGGGGCCTCTGATTTTTATCAAAACTACTTTAATTCCACAGGCAGGTAGTTGTCATTTTTTCATTCTGCAAATCTAGACATCACTGAAAATTGCCTCCTAATGATAAACAAATCTGAAAAATCAGGTTGGTTGCCATGATCTCCTAAGTAACCTGTATTAAATGTTATTTGTGATTGGAAATAATGTGACTTAACAGTGTTAAACAACAGCTTTACTTCAAATGATAAGCATAGTTGAAATCTCATCAGAATTACCTGTCTCGCCTTGCATTTAGAACTGAAGACTGTCCATTCACTATGGAATGATGAGTTATTGGTGGTGATGCTTTGGAAGTGGTGGAGGAGGTAGTAGAAGAGGAATTGTTAGTAGTGAGGTCTAGCCCTCCATGTTTAATGCCATTGTCTTCCATACTGTGAACTCCAGTCACTTCTTTCCATAACTGCTGAATCTCAGCAGGACTTAAGCCAGCTATAAAATGAAAGAGAGCCCCACTAATATAACAAAATAAAGAGTTTCATATAATGAGCTCAGTGTTATTAATGGATTAATGCCAACAATAAAGCTGATGCTGTTTTTTTTCCAGCACAATCAACATGTAGTAAAACATAAATTCATTTTTCATCTGTCAGAATCCAGGTAATCTAACTGTCTTCTCTTGTATTATAAGCAGTCAATTAGAAATCACTAATTTTAATAACATTATACTCCTTCTGAAAACACTGCCTAAGGATCAAAGAGTGAAAGCTACAAAAAACTTAAAAGTACTTAAAAAGAAAAAAAAACAAACACACCAACTCTAAATATATTTCTGGATAAGATTTTTGTTGTTTCCTCAATCAATTTCTTGACATGGAAACATAACTTAATACTTCCCCAGTTAACTCAGGTTTTGTAATTCCTTTTAATCAAACATGTAATGGAAAATAGAAAAAACATTACAAACTAAGGATACAAACATTTATATTCTCTTTAAACACTTAAAGAAAGCAAGGAGTAGGGGATAAAGAGTGGAGGGAGAAAAGTCAGAAGACAAAAATGACATCAGCGAGATCATAACAGGTTTAACATTTGAGCAGAATGCATCTGACTTTAATTAGACTGTAATTGTTAGTTCTCTTTGATATTTAGGAAAATTATTACGTTTTAAAAAGTATCTTAAGAGGCAAAACCAAAGAGACTATTTGGAAGAACAAAACCACTACAGTGCAGAGCTAGATACTGGTGACTGCTCAAGCAACTTGGTAGCATTCAGCGGCACCAGACAACTGGAAAGCCAACAAAACTAACTCCCTCTACACAGATGAAATTACATGTAGTGTAGACCATCAAATTCCTCCACTTTTTTTTTTTTTTGTCAAGCCCTACTGTGGAGAATAAATTGGATGGTTTGGCTAGGAGAAAGGAGACTCCGTCTCACCAGTCTCCCATGGTTCTGGGCAGCCATACAAAATTTGAAGAGCTTCTCAAACTTCTCTGCTATATGCACAATATCATTCTGGAGTCTGGCCACCAGATCTTTGCAGATGGAGCTTAAATTTGATCTCTACTTCACTTGTAGCCTGGAAACTTGTAGTTTCCAGGATTCATCCTCATCCACAAATAGCAATGTCTTGTAGAATATATTCATACATCCATGTTAGGGTTGCCTGGCTTGAGTTGAGCATTTTGCACAAAATCATAAAACTTCCATTACAATATGTTTCTTCCTGAAGACTCCCAAAAACACAGGCGAGAGAAGAGCTGTGAGCATTCTCTCATCTTGCCACTGAATACACAGCTAAGATAGGAAATTCAGATTTTGAAAGATAAAGAGTTCATCAGAAATATATTTACATCTTCTGTCACAGCCAGCCTTTATAAATTTGACATCTCTTTTTTGAAGAACACTAAATTAAATGTAGAAAAGAATGAGAAACCCAGAAAGCTGCTTGTGAAAGATCTGGTTTCACAGCCAGGCTTTTCAGCTTGACATGGTCTGGGCCAGAGGTAGCTTAAAATCTAATTCTGTTTTCTGTATCTCATCTTAACAAGTGAAATTGGGTAGATAGGACATGCTCATGGTATCTATACCCACTGGAATGCAAAACATTCAAAATGCTGATGCTGTATGAAGTAAAATTTTGCTCTTTTTGTGTTATGAAAGATCTCAAATTTATTGTCCTTCAGTAAAGGACTAAAATGTATCTGTTCATTCAAACTTTTCACTGAGCATGACAAGATATATTAGAAAGATTGTTTTTCAATGCTTGGCAAATCTGTTTATTACATAATGTTTTACTTTGAAAGCACAGGAACTCAGACTACTAAAAAAGATTCAATAAAAAATTATGAAAAAGCACGGTAGGTTCCTTAATACTTCTCAATAGCTGTGTCACTATGAAATACACAAAGCTATTAAAAACAGACTAATAGTGAATTACAGAAATAATTTCTGGAGGTTGTGTAGAAACAAATTACTTGGATTTTTTTTTTAAATGAAAGCAGCTCATTTTTAGAGTACTATTTTGTGTCCCGTTTCTCTATATTAGATACCAACACCACTGACATAAATTAAATGTAGTTGATGACAAAGTGAAAAAAGAGTTGATTGAAATGTAAGTCTTAAAACTGGAGTTTGTATCATATTTGTACAGCAAAAAGCTGGGTTTTAAGGAAGAAAGCAAAGAAGACAGGCTCTAATTCACTGCATTAGAGAGATGGGTAACGGGAGTAATGGTAATACTAGTTGTAATTGTTTAATGAAGGCAAGTAATTACTGCCATATTCATGAGGTATGTTCCAGCAACACTGCAAATAACCCATTTTAGTGTGGTAAATAATAGTCGCCCACAAATGTAATCAAAATGAAAAGTAATGTTTTCATTTAGGTGACATGATATACACAGTGTATTATTTGCTTCAAAGTCTTCCCTTCCTCCTGGTGTTGAACAAAATAAACTAATTTTGTACTGAAAAAAAAAGTAAAAACCAGGAATAAACCCATCTGTTTGGATAATCAGAGGGCAAACATATCTTTGTGTCTTCCAGTGAGAAAATTTTTATCAGGGATCATCAAAGTTTAGGCTCTGTGAAAGCTGCCCCACCAGCACTGTGAACAAACAAGGGCTGGGAGTGGCTGGAGCAAGGGCCCTTCCCATGGGAAGGGATCTCCTGTCCCTCTGGGCAACTGCTGGGCAGCCCTTACCTCTGTGTGAAGCTACAGATGGAGCTGTGTCTCCAGGCTAACTCACTCAGATTTTTTTTAAATCAGAAAGAAATTCCTTTCTGGGCTCAGGCTGGTTAATTTTATCACTTATTCAGAACACCCTGAAAGGCTGCCTTTTAGGATAAAAGGATTAAGGGCAGGCACTTAAAAAGTATAAAGTTAATAAGAGGATTTGTAATTAATTGTAAATTATGGCAATTTTGTAGTTTCTGTCTCTGAAAAAGTCCAACTCCCATTTTACAAAAGACCCGTAAAATGGCTGACAGATACTTTAGTCTGGATGTAAAAGTAGAGTACATTTTAAAGTTCCATAGGTTGCGATAACCCTCAAAATAACCTCTCCACACTGTGTTAAAGGAGAAAGGATCAGGAAGAGTGGGATAAAAATTAGGGACTATAATGAAAAGAGCAAATAGAGATTTGCTATGAAGTTTACTAACACCAAGAACCTGCAGTATTTTTTATAACTCTTTTCACCACTATCTACTTTATTTTTATGTTTGAATAAAGACTTAATAAAACTATCACTTAAAAAAACCATCCATGCATCTGTTTTTCATTTTCTTACATGGCCTGCTCAAAACTCAAGGTTTTGGGTTTGTCTTTTTTTTTTTTTTTTTTTTTTTTTAATTGTTAGAACCTAAGAGTCCTTTGCATTTAGCTTTCATCAATACAGCATTACATGCAAGTAATCTGCAGTGACCCACTGGCTTTGGATATGGCATAGTGAAGATCTTTCCACAAAATACATGTTAAAACATATCTCATATCTTATTTGCCATACTTGACCATCAAGAAAACATGATAAACATTCCTGTCCTTTAAAGGCAGAAACTATACTTGGAGCAAATACTATTTATATACGCAAACCGCACAGCTGTACTTGGAAGTCTTTTCATACTAACAAATGCAAAACCCAACCTCTCTTTGTCACTAATAATTTGTGGTTTATGAGACTCTTTATGACCAGTAACTTATAAACATGCACCCCCCTGTGTTTCTCTCATTGTTCTAGCCATCCATGTAACTCGTCAATCTAAATGGCTACATACAAAAATATTTGTGTAACTCATATGTAAATCCTCCTTTATATATCTTACAGCACAGTGTAAGGACAAATACATGCTTTTAACCCAACCAGAGCATGTATTACCTTAAATAAATTCTGAAGCTTTAATTTAATACTGCTACAGAAAATGTCGGTCATAAAATTTACTAAAGTTTAAGAGAAAAAAAAAAAAGGAAGTTTGATCCTTTTACTTTTATGCAAACCCTAATGCAGGGACTTCTATGTTGAACCTAGTAAGTATTAACTGGATTTGTAAATACTGGATATATTTGGATGTATTTGGATGTGTAAATTTAAGATTTATGAGACAGTCTCAACAGATCTGAAGGCTATTTATCTTCATTACATTGGTAAGAACTGGACTGGGTGCTGTACCTTCCTATGAAAAGACACAATGTGCTACAAGAAAAGGCCAGAGAAAGAACTCTGAGCCAGTCACATGTCTGCATTTAGTTCTCTCTTTATTTTAGCATCTTGCTGAAAAGATTTTCCTTCTACCCTTATCACTCTAACTTCACCTCGCCTGGCACAGAGTGAGTGGCCTTTCTGCAGATGCAGAAAGGTTTTTCAGGGGAAGCTGTCTCATGTTTTTAAGTTTGCACATCCACATCAGGGCTATGAAAAAAATCAATGTCCTATAAATTAGTATATCTAAAGGAATCCTACAAACAGAGTAGATACTAGAACTAGGAGAGAAAATGAAGGAATGAAATACTTACTGGAATTCATTATATTAAAAAATATCAAGGCAGAAGCATACAAGAGATTAATTTACTTTTAAAAGAACAACTCTTGATATATTTTAACTATAATATTTTACATTCTTTTAGTTTTTTTACTATCAATCTTTTTTCACATGACTTCAGTTATGCTTAATTCTTTGAGTAGAACAAATTTCTTAAAAAGAACTGTTTACTAGTTCTCCTAGAAATGTATTTTAAAAGGTATTATTTTTTATACGTTCTTCTACTAGAAGCAGATGAATGAGTGTTGCATTAAACTAATGAATATCAATGCAATTGGGTAGGAGTGCAGAGGGAAATCTATGGGGATTGATTAATGTGAGAGAAAACCTGAGGAATTCCTCCTGCAACAGATGGCACAAAAGAAGGCTGCAGAAGGTAAAGCTGTTCGGAGGGAAGTTGTGTTTCAATTGCTTTTTGCCATTCTGGTCCAATGTGACTTCGTACAAAAGGAAACGGGCATTCCCAGTCTCACGTGTCCAAATTCATGAATCAGCTTGCCTCTCCACTGCTTATCTCAACTGATAATATTTAGTGTGATTGCTTACTTAGAACTCATTTTTGTTGTTGGAATTTTTATGACTCTCGATACGCTTCTGTCGTAGCTTTTCCACATGAAACAATGGATGGAATTCACATATTTATTTGGAATCTCTGCTTTCCAGAGACTGAGGTTTTCAGTAGTTAAGTCTTTCTCACAAATTTTTGCTGTCTTCTTTTTGTTTTGTTTGTTTTGTCTACACTTGTCTATATACTGTGTACTCTGCAGGTATGAGGTGGAGGAAACAGATACATGCATAAAACCCAATTAAAAGTAATGTTACCTGTCATGAGCACAGTCTGAACAGCGCTCATTGCGGGACTGGAGTGTCAGATATCAGAGTATTGTGGAATTTTTATGACTTTTAGCTTGCCTCTCTATAGTAACACAAACAGAAACACATACCTCACAGGTTACATAGTGAGTGCTTAAGATGGGAAGTCTTTGGCCTTATCTTAAAATGTAAGCAGCACTTATCTACAAGTTAATTTACTTCTCAAAAGTGCATGCTCTATTTTCTTTCAACCATCAATGTATTTATGTAAAGTAGTAGAGTTTAAGGTCATTTTCAGCATTGAGAAATCTTGATTAAAGTGACAAAGGGAAATATTTTTTTCCTGGAATGTCTTTACTGTTATTTGTCAGTCATAACTTGTTGCTATTGGAATCACCACCTTCAAAACTTGTTGTCATATTTAACACACTTGACACAAAAGAATAGCAAATAAAAGGAACCCTATGGTTTCTCTCTAAATTCACATCATGAATTGAAGTTTCAAAGTGCTTTTCAATGGCAAACACTTTATTTTCTTAGGAAAAAGGAAAAAAAAACATGAGTTTTGAAATGGCTTTAATATCACCATCTGATATATTTTGTATCTATCTGCTTATATTAAATGAAATGATAACATTTCCACTAAATCAGACTTCAGTAATTCCTCAGAGAAAAGCAATGTACTTGAATTGCACTGCTATCAGAAATTGTTTTCAGCACATAAGGTTAAGAAGAAACACTCAAAAGCTGTTTTCTTCCATAAAAGTATGCTGTAAAAATTATCAGCCTCAAGAAAATTTGATAATATGAGTAAAAAGTTCTAATAATAGAGTATGTTTGGAGTGTCATAATGAGATACTGCATCTATTCAGATGCAAATTGATGGTTAAAAAAGTTATGAATTATAAATTACTCAAATCATATATTACTCAAATACCTTGTGGCAGAGACTGGACAGGAAGAGCAGACTGGCCAGGTGGGATGGAAATAAGTCCCTGACGCTGAAGGTTCAGCAGATGTTGCTGCTGCTGAAGTTGTTGCATCTGGAGGAGCTGCTGCTGGAAGACAAGCTGCTGGGCTGCCAACTGCTGCTGCTGCTGCTGCTACAAAGAGAAGGGGGGAGGGGGGGGAAGCAAATGCAGTAAAAAGTAAAGTGTGCCGTAAAGGCTAGGAAGCCAAAACTGTAAAATCAACTTCTTTCCCTTTAATCACAGTTGTTAAATAATGCTATTTGTAGAATGCTTAGGCAGTGAAAGCATTTGAAAATTTCTATTATATTCATTTAAGCTATTAGGTGTTAGGGGAAGATGGCAAGATACACGTAATGACACACTAAAAAAAAAGGTCAAGAGAAAGTATATAAAATATATAACAGCTGTTTCAAACTAAAAAAAATAATAAAAAAAGACCAGCTCATGCCAGATGATAACAAATTTATCTATGCTAAAAGTGTTACTCTCTGCAGCAGCCTGTGATTTGAAGGCACTCTTGTTTTTCCAATTGACTAAGTTTGGTCTGCAGTGGCCCATGAACATGGTCTCCAGTGATCTATTAGTAAACTGGGATGTAGCCTTCATTTCACTGGCCTGTTAGCTCTCCCTCTTTTCTTGTTGGAATATATAAAAAAGAGCACTGCATTCAAGGCAATGAAGTGCCCTATTATGGAGCAAAAGTATAAGTTCCAATTTTGTGAGGCATTTCAAGACAAACTGAAGTCTGCAAAGACTCAGGAGGGTATGAGAAGGCAGTCACACTTCAGAGAAAGACAAGCTGCTGTGGAAGACCTTTCCTTTCTAGTTTGGGGAAAAGAGAAACTTCTGATGCGCTCACTGGAAAACAGACTGCATAATGGAGCAAGTCATGTGGATTGCCCAGAGCCTCCGGAGAAATACGAGAGCAATTTCTATTCCGTAGTTGATGGCTGTCTGAAATTCTATTCACAAATCCAAACAGAAACAAAGCCTCTGGAGGTCACAACTGCTTCCTCGACGTTTGCATAATGGGCAGCTTGAAGACAATGTCTAGGATACCTGCTGATCAATTTAACTACTTCAACATGTTTTGTTTGTATTATGTTTATATTTGATGCAGTTTGCTGACAAGTGCAAGCTAGGCCTGAGAAACCCGCTTGTCAGGTTGATTTATGAGCACATCAAACTGTAACTTTCTACTCGCCACTCCAAACCTACAGTAGCAGTTCATTAATCAGGGGCCTGTGACTTTGAAATCTGTGCTCAATTGCTCTTTTTCAGCCATGGACTAAATTTGCATGCTTTCTGAGCTGTGCTACTGAGAAAAGTAAGGCTCCTTCCCCAACACAGATTGCCTGTGAATACAAGATAATCAGTACAGTGTCCACCACACAGCTTGTTCTTTGCACACTTGGATTCATTAGCGAACATTAGACGACAGCAGCACTAGACTGCTCAAATCCTGTGTCTCAGAAAGGGGAGCAGGAGAATTATACCAGCGCTGCTATTAAGCCCAGTAAAAACATATGAACAAATCTTTGATAGCTGCATTCTTACTACAAGAAAAATTCTAAACTAGTCTTTTCCAAGCTTCTGACAGCTCAGACTAGTATGCGTCAGCAAGGGTCTTAGCTCCTACCTCTTTTGCTTGCTTTCCTGGATGCTGTTGCTGCTGCTGTTGCTGTTGCTGCTGCTGCTGCTGTTGTTGCTGTTGCTGCTGCTGCTGTTGTTGCTGTTGCTGCTGTTGTTGTTGCTGTTGCTGCTGCTGTTGCTGCTGCTGCAAAAGCTGAAGATGTAACTGCTCTTGCTGTTTCTTGTAAAACTCTTGTAGTTGTTGCTGAATAAACCATTTTGACTTTAATAAATAAAGGCAAAAGTTTCAAGTATTATAAATCTCCTAAACTCTTCTAGATTGGCATATGGTAGCGTAGCCATTAAGAATCACCTCATAACAAAAAAATGTGATTTGAAGAGGCAGATCTACATACATTTTTTTCCAAGGCGGTTCTGAAATTTTCCAATGCAGATTCCAAAATATCCTAAACAGAAGGGTATAGAAAATCTGTATTCTAAAGGGAATTCAAGAGCCAGATTAACTCCTCAAATAACTATACCTAAGTTCCTCATATGTCCTATAAAACAAATCAGAAGCTGTACTCATCCACTTGCAAGAAACCTACAAGTCACTAAGGCCATACTAAACTGTCTGCTTCTTAGGGAAAAAAATGTAATTAATCTGTCAAACTGTTTAGCAGGATGCTGGATTCACAACTGAAGGTGAATTGACTGTAATGATCACAGTACTGGATATTAAAGTGTTTAAACATACAGTGATTGTGCTATGACTATGACAAACAGACACATCATTTTCTGTATGACAGTTAAGCACCCAATCAAAAAATCACTCTGCATTACACTGAGGTACTGATCATTGACATTATTTTTACTTTACGAACAACAAGTTCATGGATTCTTCACTTAGCTGCCAGATCTTGTGGTAAGGAAAGAGCAACCTCCTTCTTCTTTTTAGCCTTATCTAGAACAATTTTTTTGGATGTAAAACCAAACAAAACAGAAAAAACTTTTTCCCGTGATGAAACAAGCTGTTAAGTTCAAATTTCATAACCGCATACCATTTATGTGACTAAAGGGAGCACTACAGTGTTACGAATTTTAAAGCAACAATTACCTATAACTCTGTTTGCACTTTCCTTGGGAAGTCTACAATTAAAATGTGCCTAAGCACTTGAAAATTTAAATATCATTTTGTTCAGTATTTGTAATACATACACCACTGCTGCTGCTCTTGTTTTTAATATAATAATGTTTCAAAATCACAATTTCACACTTCTGCAATTAAAACAAGAAATTTGAAGACTGAGAAGTTTCACATTTATTTTCATTCTTCTTGGTGTAATGAACGATGAAATATTACAAAATAAGACCCATAAAATCTGGCTGACACTTGCACAAATGCCCTGCGCTAATGGTCCAAAGCAGGTAACCCACATTACCTGCTGCAACATAACTGCTTGCTGCTGCTGAAGAAGTGCTTGAAGCTGCTGTGGAGACAACACTTGCTGCTGGAGAATCTGCTGCATTTGCTGAGGGGTGATCACCTGGGGAGTCATCATGGCCACTGACACAGGCACCTGCACAGGGAAAGAAAGATATCATCGTCAAACGCATTTTAGTTTGACTCCACCACAGCTGTATGTCTTTTTTATTTTGTACCAAAGATAGACTATAATTTTTTACGTAGTATTTATCACTGCAAAGTTCCAGTTTCAGTCAGAATCTGTTATTTTAAGACCACAGTACTGTGGCACTCTATTTCCAGAGGCATCAGATTTGATCAGACTCAAGCTTTATGTTTCACATCTCTTATGGATTCCTGCAAGAAATTTAAGCATTGGCTAGTACAAATGTGTATTTAAAAATAAATGATCACATGGTAGGGCTCTCAACGCTTCATAATCAATCATCTTATCAAGTGTCATAATGTTACGAATAGAAAAATCTATTGAGACTGTTTCAAAAGATATGATTAAAACAGACAGCAAAATAAGTATCTTAAAGTAGTAAATGTTTTACACCACAGACACTTAGCCTAGAAAACTATTTGCGCAATACGTGCCTTCAGTATAAGAAAACCTTTCTTGCTCAGCTAGTCTTTTAAGGAAGTCAGATTTATACAGGAATAAAAATGCCACAGACATACTGTGGTATGAGCAAGGATCGCCACCTCAGTCACACAGTCTCTGCAGAGAGAAACATGTTCTCAGTCAAAAAAAGTTAGGAAACCTTGTCATAACATTATTAGTTTGTCCACTAAATTCTGAGAATGCATTTTAGTATAGGTGCTGTTTTGGACATGGCTTTATTTTCTCTTTTGTTATTCAGCGTGGTAAAATGCCTATATATGCATAAACGCCCATCTCCACACAAACTGTGAGGAATACAGGTGTCAGCGGGAAAGACACAGTAAGTACGTGTGTTTGTGTATGCAAGAGAAAAAGTCCCATGGAAGAGCCTGAGGTATGTGCTGAGCCACTGCAGCAGACACACTGTGTGAAACCATTGCTCAAGCTAACCAGGACACAGTCAAACAGCTGTCAGCAGGCCAAGTTTTCCACCCATGAAAAAGCAGCCACTCGCTTATCTAGCAAAATTTAAATGTTTTTTCTGTATATAATAGCAAGCTGGCATATGAAATGATTGTAGGACATTCCAGTCTTCTGTTAATCAGCAAAAATAATATTATTATTAATAAAATAAATCACGCATAAATCTTAAGAGAAAAACCTTTTCTAATGTTTCTATTACTTGACTCTATCCCGAAAGACTTGGCGTAAATGTAACACTTAGAGGAAAAAAGAAATATAAGTCTGATGAAGTTTACTTTAAGAAGAAATTACTTTATCTAATACTACACAGAATTCCACTTTTCACACAATTCATCACAGCATAAATTATACTCTTAAAATATTGACTAATTAAGAATCTGAAAGTAAAAGCAAAAGCCATTACTAAAAAGTCTGACAATCTTTTGCAAACAACAAATGAATTTGAAGAATTAAAATTCTGAAGGTCTTACTCTAAAATACAAATGAAAAAAACAAATAAGACTTCCACTCAGAAATCAGACAGCCGTAGGGAGGATTTCATCTCAGCTATCACTGGACTCCTATAGTCAACAGAAGAAGGAACTCTCAAGGAAAGTTTATCTGATCTAATTTTGGCATGTATTTTAGCATGCATCTAATGCCTCTCTGGATGTGCCTGTCTGTCTTCATTGAGTGTAGACTCTGAGTAGGCATATAACTTTGAGATGGTTAATATTGCTTGTTACACTTTGTGACACCTAAGTTTTGTAGTACTGGAAATGACACATCTCTGTGCAGTATTGTCTTACTCCAAGTATACCCAGTCCTAAGGGCAGGACAAACCCAACTTTTTGCAACTTTGGGATCCATGAGAAAAGTGTAAAATTTACTGACTTTAGTCAGTGTTAAAATCCCTCTGAAGTCAGTAAGAATTTCCTCTGTTTATGTGAGATTTGAACTTGCCTTCTTGTAACAATTTTGCCTCAGTGATGGTATTCAACTGCCACATTTCACACAGAAATGAGAAGGCTGAGAGGAAGATGGACACCTTCCCAATTAAAACATTACCTTTAACCTTGGTGAGAATTCTCCTAATCCTTATGTGCTTGCTACCATAATATATAGCAAATGGTGAAGGTGTTGCACACTTGTTACTCCACTTCTCTTACCTTTACATCCCCTCTATCTTTCCCGGCTTGTGAATTTTCAAACACACAAGTAAAAATTCTGATCTAAACAGTGTGAAAAATAACTGAACTCTCTTAAGAGGCACTGATTTATTCATACTCTGTGTTAAAGATGCCAGTGAGAAGTGCAGTAAGACTCATGCTGCTGCGAGTCCTCCATTCCTCAGCCTGAAATATGGGCGATTCCCCTTTGCCAGACGTATTTCTGCTAGCTTTTGTAGTATCTGCTCTGAATCAGCCTGACTGTATACTTACTCTTAGACCTGGAGACACACCTGCTTTGCAGTACACTTTAAGAGCTTTTCTCTCCAAACTTGTTTTTCCTGTATTTTTCAACAGACACTTTCAATTATATAAGCTGAAGTAGAGAACTTAAAACATCTGTTTTTCGGGATGATGGACACAAGCATGAAAAAAACTAGCAGTCAAGAGCATTAGTAAAAATACATATTTATGTAGATAATATTGCCTTTAACAGAATTTTATGTGAAGATCCACGTGTGTGTCATACCTGATATATATGTTGTCTCCCACAGAAAAAGAACAAGGCATTTTGAAAACTGCCTGAATTTTAAATTAGCAAAATGTATTAAGCAAAGAGATTTCTCTAATTGTAATTAGGTAATATAAATTGGTACATTTCACAGCCTTCAGTGATACACCAGACTGCACTTTATTTCTTACAGGCATAGTGTTACTGTGCTATCTGGGTCGGAAGACTATCAGAAGCCTGCTATTTTATGGCCAATTATGTGCATTAGGTGTATTTCCTTGGTTTAGTGTCTGCATTTGTCAAGATTTCTCATATGATTTTACAAAAATGCAGCAAAGAGGCAAATGCTGAATCTTTTTCACAGAAATCTCTCAATGCATGTGAAGTCAGTTCAGGTAGAGGACAGTAGAGAGACCTAGTGAAAAAAATGAGCAAGTAAATTCTGGGGTTTGTTTGAGTGAGCTACAAACTCAAAAAAAAATTCTTTGTTGGGCTTTTCAACCCCTTGGTTATAAGGCATCCTCAAAGAAACTGAATTCCCAACTCTGTCATGAAGATGACTGGGTACAGCAAGCCTACAAAACACAACAGGTCGGATGGCCTCTAAAGAACATGTCAGATCCATGATGGATCCTGATGGAAGCTTGAAGAGTTTCTCATGTTTCTGACACAGGCTGTCCCCCATTCTTTGGATTAGCTTACAAGTGCCGCTAAATAAAACTATAGATGTGTAAACAAAATTTTAACACATCTAAATATCATTTCAGGCCAAACCAACTGTAAACTGCTTTATTACTACATGTGATTGTGCTAAGAAAAGCTATGATGCAGAATGAAAACATTGATGAGCATGGGTGCAGAAAATAAGATAGAACATCTCTGAAGACAACAAATCTGACTTTTCCTCACATTACTTTGATAGAGAAATGCTGGAGGCTGAGCTTGTGTATTTCACACCATTCTTCTGTTATATATGAAAAATTCATCTTTACCTGTAAAGAAGCTCATCAGCTAAACACTCATCTATTGTTCCTATGAACTAACCAATAGCAGGAATAATACAATTTATTATTTTTTTTATATATTACCTAGACAAATCATATTCCTAATGGAACAAATGGAAGGCAGCATAAGTAGACTGCATCTTCAGTAAGCTTTTGCATATTTTAGAAGCCTTGAAAAACTGCTTGACCAATCTGACTTTGATTAAAAACAAATGCAACCAAAGGAGACACACTATTTTTAATCCAATATCCTTTTATTTTGAAAGTCAGGTATTGATAATGAAAATTATGTGCAAAACTTGACCTTAGTTTTCAGTGGTTTTGAGGACACTCACAAAATCATATACATTAGTCACAATCAAAGTTGGTTCAAGCTATCTAGGAATTATTTCTTTTTTACCGAGGAAAAAAGTCAAAGCCTTTAAGTAATTAATCCACAGTCACATGATATTTTATTTTAAGTGGCAGATCTGAGAATGGAACTGTTCAGTAAGACAAGACTCTCTGGTTTATTGAAAGAAGTGTAATTAAACATTTAATGGAGGAAACTTGCCCCTGTATGATCCTTCTTTTAAAAAGGTATGAAACCACACATTTACAGTGCAGGATCAGGCTCTTTAGCAGGAAACAATTGTTTTAAAAGAAGAAACTACTGCATACGTTCTGTTCCAACGTTGTTATTGTATGAAGTGTCTGCTATAATAATAAAATTTTGAATCTTTCTAGTTTTACAACATTAAAAAGAGCAGCAAATGAGTGGAATTTGTAACTAGCACGCAAGAATACGTAATGATCCCACTAGATGGACAATATGTACTTCCCAGTTTTACACAGTTTAGGTAAGGTTACAAGTTTCTGAAGCACCTTGAAAATATAAATTATGATACTAAGTACTAGCATTTATCAATAAACACTAAGATGCATGCAACAGGAAGAATAACAAGGTAACAAAGACATACCGGTTTTGTATCATGACTCCTGTTTTCCATCTTTACTGTGGAATTTAATTAATTATTATTAAT